>JAQGBZ010000594.1:0-28528 GCA_034687125.1 Neelides folsomi
GTAGTGGGGAAATATTCGGTGGGGAAATTGCCATAGTGGGGAAATTGTCGGGTCCTTCGAAGAGCCGTGTTGAATCTAGCACAAAATTTTTAAAAGATTGTAATAAATTATTCCATTGCAGTAAAATATTCATTTTATTTTAGTTATAAAGTTTATTTATAATAATAACAATAATAAACAATAAGCATGTGAGAAAAATAAATAAAAGTATTTTACAACCAATCAAATTGTTAGCATACAACATGTGAATTTAATTATAATTCATAAGAAAAGTTCATAACTTAAGTTTTTCAAACATACAAACATTTGGTAAGCTTCATTAATGACTCGGGTTAAGACAAAATTAATATATTCGCATAACTTTAATAACTGTGACTAATATTGCCAATATTATTTAAATCGAAATGGAACGGTTTGTTTGTATTGTCTGTTTAGCCTTATAATATTGACTTTGACTTGACCTTTAATAACAATAATTTTAATGTATTCTCAAGTTTAGAAATAAGATTTACGGGAAAAGATTTAAAAAATGTCATGTGATTTTGAATTAAAAGTTAAAATTTTTCTTAGGGAATATTATAATGTCACATGAAATTTTTTAAATCTTTTCGTGTAAATCTTCCATTTATTTCTAAACTTGAGAGTAACAATCAATATTCATTTATCTGATCAATGTCAACCATGCTGATTTAATTAATGATAAGTAAATTGTTTGAAATTAATTGTGAGTATGCTTTTATATTTCTTTTTAATAAAATAGCTTTGCACTTTATTACATGGTATACTCTCCAGACGCTGAGCCAATGCATTTCGCGGGTTTTGAATTTTAATTACATAATTTTAATTACTATAGATTAAAATTTTAATAATCTTATTCAAATTCCAAAACCGAGGAACTGCATTGGTTCGGCGTCTGGAGAGTAGTTATGTATGAGAGGGAACAAGGATCAATATTATCAGTAGCACTCTATATTCAGACACCGCATGACTCAAATTGGGCGGATTTTTATTTGATAAAATAATTGTTGAAGTAAAGTAAAAAGTAATTTATCTCCTTCAATTAATCGTAAATATTTATGAATATTAAGTTATCTTTAAGTAACATCATCACACTAATAATCACCACTTTTCATCTTCAAATATCAAGCCGTATTTCAGCAAAGACAAAATGTAATATTTTTTAGTATTGCATCACTTTTATTATAATTTTATAATATATTTTATATAAAACGTTTTATTTGAAATTTTGTTTTCAGATGGTCGGAACCGAAATTTCGATTGCTTTTGACAATATTACAAAATCGTATTTCTCTGGACAAAATGTTACAGGTCGTGTGATCGTTAATTGTAACGGAGAAAAAAATACAAAAGGTTTTTGACATTTCAACTTTTGTCTTTCAAAAAATTTCATTTTCTAAATTAGTCTTACTATTTCATAACCCAAATTATAATATGTATACTAATATTGAAATATTATTAACACTTGGATTGAACATTTTGAAGGTTTGGAAATTAAGATCGGAGGAAAGGCCAAAGTTTATTGGGAAGAGGAAACAACTCAATCACTGTCGTCAGCACATGATGATTTTCGAGATTCAGCAACAAGAGGCATAAATGAAAAAAGGATATATTCTGACGATGTTTGTTTGTTTGCTTACAATTTTTTTGCAGTTGGAGATGGTGAGACATTGAAAAAATATTCAAATTGTGTATAACAATTTAATTATGATTTTAAACAACACACCTAAAAAATTCTCTCCAATTTTAATTATTCCACAATTATAAAAGTGTATATATGTAAAATAAATAATATTTTCAGGTCGTAACGATGTAAGAATTCCTTCAGGAAGAACCGAATATCCTTTTAATTTTACTTTGCCACCCAACATGCCATCGTCTTTCAATGGAGCACATGGTTCAGTTTCTTATCAAATCAAAGCAATTATGAAAAAATCTTGGAGCTTTGACTATGAAGCCAGGACTTTCTTTACGGTTAATGCGATTGTGGATTTAAATGCGAATCAAATGGCAAGACAAGAAGGAGAACTTCGAAAACAAAAGAATTTGTGCTGTTTATGCTGCACAAGTGGGCCAATTTCGCTTGTTTTCAAAATCCCAAGATGTGGATTTGTGCCAGGAGAATATATTCCAATAGTTGTTGAATTTACGAATCACAGCAACAAACGTCTTACGGGAGCATCGTTAAAATTGATTCAAGTGCGATTTTATATGATTTATAGGCATTTATAATCAAATATTATAACATTGTGACTACAAATAATTCTGTAAAGTTGTGAAGGAAGAAGGATAATTATTTGATTATAATTTAATTGCTTTTAATTTATATGCTTTCTTTAGAATTCAATATTTCATGCTGGAGGGAAATCAAATTCATCGTACAAAACCCTTGTTGAAACTCTTCATACAAGGGAAGTTGAACCTGGGGATTCTGATATTTGGGAAGGACCTTTGATATTGGTACCATCCGTTCCTCCAACAAAACTGGGAAATTGTTCAATTATTGATGTCCAATATTCCATTAATGTGTGTAATTATTAATTGTTGTTTTAAATATTATGATGATAAAATGATAATTTAGCAATTAATAATTTCAAATAATATATTTTAGGTTGAGCTACGCATTTCTGGGATGTCTATTAATTTAAAAGGAACTTTGCCCATCCAAATTGGCACAATTCCGTTTATTTCAACATTTAATCAACTGATGCCACAAAACTCTTATTCAGAGAACACCATTAGACCTTCAGCTCCACCACCATGCGAATACCAGGATCTTCGTAAGATCTTACAATTACATAGTTCACAAATTATGTACATGGATTCTGATGGGGTAAACTAACTTATTTGGGAAATTAATTCGATTTTGATCGTTTCTAATGATATTACAAATTTTTTTAAATATATTTTGTAATTACGAAGGTACGCAAAGTTTTATTTCAAATGTGGGGCATAATTAGGAAACGTAAAATATAGGATATAATTAATGCAATTCTAACTTTGTTCATATCTCGATCCTAAACTTCTTTTGCGAAACAATATTCATATTTTCACTTTTGCATTCAATACATTTACACTTTGAATAATTAATTTAAATTATAATTAATTAAAAAGCTAGTCTTTTACATTCAGATTATTATATTTAAGTTCTGTATAAGTATTTATTAATAATGAATAAGGTTGAATTGTCACTCATTAATGATTTGAAGAAATTCTCGGCGTTAATTCCACATGAAAAGCAAGGATTTTCGGCAAATTTGGATCCCCAACTTCAAGAGAATTTCAACAATTATTATTAATTAAATATTATATATTATATACTTTTGCAATACAAACTTACTTATTTAATACAAACAAACTTACATAATTTATCAAGTTGATAATTATACTGGTATAATTATTTAATTATTACACTTAAAATTGATGTGCTCATTAGGTAACATAAAAAATGAAATATTATTTTAAGTGAAATTAAAATTCTGCTTTAGAAACGATCAAAATCGAATTAATTTACGAAATAGGTTAGTTTACCCCATCAGAATCCACATACATTAAATATTTGTTATTTTAATTCATATTTTTCAATAGCTCCTCCATCGTATCAAGAGTGCATGGCAAACATTGCAGAAGGGTCAAACGTCTACACTCCACAGAATTACTTCAAGAAAGTCAGTCAAGGAACTGGAAGTCAAAACGCTGAAGATTTTCGTAATGCAGTAGACTTCCTTCCAAATTATGTAACTTATGGATGGAATTTGTAACGTAATTTCGAGAAATTTGATATTAATTGTTTTTAGATATGTAGAGTAGGTACTTGCTATATACAGAATATTATTAAATTATTATCAACATTGATAGTTGTAGGATGTAGGGATAGTGTGCATAGGTTTATACCGTTAATACATATTTTCAAGTTCAAGTATATTAATATATAAATTAAATTAAACAAACACTCGAATTTTAAATTATTCATTTTAATCATCATCTATCTTCAGTATCTGGAAGAGCCATTGTGAGTCAATCTTCTTTACATACTTGAGAATAAGTGATTTTATGTATATCGTTTCCGTTAAAATCTTTGGGATTTTGACATTGTATTGGAAAATCAGAAACTTTTGACAAATTATCTTGAATCCAACTGGATATATTATAATTGATTAGTTAATTACTGATTTTATAAAGGCCTAAACAATTTCTGTAAATCTAAAAGTATTAAATTGAGTATTGAGTATGTTATTACTTTGCCAAATACAGAATTTTGCAATCACAATTCCAAGAATTTATTCCTAGTTTGATCTGTTTTAAAGCTTTTAAATCTTCGAATGTATTTTCTTCAATGTAAGTTAAATCATTGGAATCAATCTCACTAAATGCCCATAAAAGATTAAATACTGATTAATTATTAATAAGTTTGTAAATATTAATTAAAATTGTGCTCACAGATTTGTCAAGTTTAACATTTCATTAAATGTTCCAAAATTAAATTTGGAAATCAAATTATTTCCCAATTTTAAGTGTTTAAGATTCGGCATACTTAAAAATGAATAGGATCCAACCCATTCAATATTATTTCCAGAAAGATCAAGTTTCTCCAAATTGGTTAAATTCACAAAAGAATTGTTAAAAATTTGTGCTATCATATTCTTTGAAATGTTTATTTCAGTTACAGACTTTAAATGTTTAAAGTGCTGTTCATTAATCTGTAATTAGCGAAATAAACATTTTTATTAAAATTCTTAATTCATTCTTAATTTTTTTCTTAAAATTATTTTTGTGCCTCTGTTAAGACGTTGAATGAGAGAGAAAGTTTATGAAGCATTTGCAGATCTTCAAAAACTGATGGAGCAATATCTTCTATCTTATTTTGCTCAATTGTGAGAAAATTTAATTTTGCAAGTCCTGAAAAAATTCCAGGGTTTAAAGTTGTTAGATGATTTTCGTCTATCCTTAAACGTTTAAGTTTTCGGAGATAGCGGAAACTGTCAATGCTCCGAATTAAGTTTCCGGTTAAATCAAGTTCTTCCAGATTATTAATTTCTTTCATGTTTATCCACGTAGTTAAACGGTTTCTCGAGAGTTGGAGCGATTTTAAAGAACCAAGTCCATCCCATAAACTAACAGGAAAAGTAATCAGCTTATTTTCTGATAAATCACTAAAAATTCACAAATTCAGAAACATTTTAAATAAATTAATCTATGTTATGATAATCGGTATTAGATAACAGCTTTTGTCCTTACATTGTCTGAATATTTGTTAATTTAGTAAATATGAATGGACTCAGAGATTCAAGCTTATTTCTGTGTAGCAATCTATTATTCATATTAGGAAAATCATACGAACTCTTTCAGTAAAACATAATTTTATGGTTTTAAACTAGGAGTGATAAATTGAATGTGAAAATATAAATATTTATGACTGTTAAATTACAAATATTTCAAGCTTTCCAAATCATTAAATATTGTTTCGGGAAGATATTCGAGTTTGTTATCTGAGAAGTCTCTAAAAGAAGAATCATCATTTTTTAAATTGTAATTTTTATTGAGCATTAATAGGTAATCTTAAGTTGGGCGCCATTCTTAATGGTTTCTTAAATCGGAAATGAACCATGTTTAAACTTACAGTTGAACGAGTCGAGCAAGTCCCATGAAAGTATTTTTGTTTATTGATTCAATTTGATTTGAACCTAAATCCCTATTAAAGAGTCAGAAGTTCAGATATCATATTAAATATAAACAAATCATTAAAAGTTGTAGACGGATTGTTTTTATCGTTTATCTTTTTGTAAGCTAAATAATAAATATTCCATCTATTTAACATTTAACAAAAGTGATGATAGCGATTTTCACGTCGTTTTCACATGGATCATATTTTATCATGTATTAGATCATAGCTAAATGAGTGCTGCTTAAAGCTCTTATGATAATATAAATAGATTTATATTTATCTTGTAATTAAAAAGATACGCAAGTCATCTTACAAGTAAATGGTGTCAGTTGGTAACGTTTGCTCTTTAGGAATAATTTGAAGTTGAGTTCGCCAGCAACTGACGGTAAAACTTTCGGGAGAACACCGACATGGTCCTTTTGTACATTGAGGCCAACGAAGATTCTCTTCAGAGAACTTCCAAACTATGAAATTTAACATCGGAAATTAAGAATTAATATAAAATTACAATTAAATTTATGTCTAATTTTTTACTTGACTGTTCAAGTGAACGAATCCTCTTTCTCATTTCATTTTCTCGTATTTCAAGAAGGTCAATTACTTCACAAGCGTCGATCTTACATTGACCGCTTTGCAAAATATTGCTTTCTTCTCCCTCATGCTCGAAATCTCCTTTAATACACTCGATTCGGAAAATTAAAATCCAAAATATAAATATTTTTTGATACAAGAAAAGAATAGGCAGTTTTTCTAACATGTTTTAATAAGATTTAGAATTTTTTGCTATTAATACCACTTAAATAATGTAATAGCACTTTTAATTATATTAAACTTTTAAAGGACTTTGGAACTTAAAAATAAGAAACAAAATGATGATATTATTGTGTGCTACTACACTCGTTTCTTTTGTTTAAATGAAGCTTCCTTTTTAAAGTTATGATTTAACCTTCATATAAACAAATCTGCTAGGGCAAATCATTTTTCAATGAAAAAATAATTAGGCTAATAAATCGCAGTGGTTTTCATCGAATATCAGCAAGATTTTTTAAATAGAATTAAGACCAAATTACAAATTAAACTACGAAATAAAGGAGGCCTTTATTATAAACAATAAAAATATTTATTATTAACATAATATAATTAATTTAGTTTGAGATCAGATACCGTTGATCATAAACTTGGTACATTATTTATTTACCCATTCAATACATATTTTATTAACATTACGATTACGTGTAATTACAATATTTAAAATAATGTTATTTTATTTGCTAATTAATATATTTTTATTACTTGTGTTAATAGCGGATGTTTTGAGAAAGTGTATTAATAATTGAATATTACTCATATCATACACGACATTGATTTCTTTTATTTTGAGACATTTAAGCGTTAATAACCATTATAATATTTAACTTTGAATTAATCCGAAATACAATTCTGTATAGAGTGCATAGTTCAACAAGGATTAACATTTTTGTCTTTATAAGATAAATACGAATAATAAATATTACAAGTTAAGATTAAAAATACAAACTATGGCTTTAATTAAGATTATTAATAACTTTCAATTTAGCTAATTATTAATATTATTGCGTTAAAGCAGAGTATTGCGTTAAAGCAGAGTTTTGCGTTAAAGCAGAGTTTTGCGTGGTTGGGGCTGGGGTTGAAGCCCGCTAGTATTGCACAATAATATTTGGCATACTCCTTCTGTAACACCTTGTTTGGCGAGAGCGAGGTTCTGAATAAAGGTCAGTGAGATAGCTCAGTCTCCTCTCTTCACTCATCAGGTGAACGTAAATTGGAGGAGTCACAGGGCTGGGCGCCCTCCAAATTAATTAATTTGAGGAAGGAGTGTGATGGAGGAACGTGCTGTCGCCGATTATTTTGTGGTAGCTGGTCTACCCGAAAATCCCGAAAGATTAGATGAGTTTTGTGAGGGGCTCAATCCGACTTCAAGAAACATAGAACCCATCACAGATATTACAGTCATATTCCCTTCTCTTGGAGAACTCGTCCCAAGAGGATTTGTTTGTGTTGAGTTCACACCTTCGGGTAAGTTTTAATTATTTAATAATTATTTTAATATTATTGCGATTATTTTAAATAATAATTTTTACATTATTGCAATTGTTGATAATTGATTAAATCAAAGTTATATAATTTTGAAAATTACATAGTTGTTCAAATTGGCTAAGATAAAAAAGAGTTATTTTATAATATTTTAATAATATTTATATTAAAAGTATTTATAATTTTTAATTATAACATTTTGTATGTTGTAATATTTTAATTATTTATGTTTCTAAGCTTTATATTTAATTTTTTCCATTTCAGGATTCTCTGCGAATTTAAATAGTGGAAGTATCCGAAGTCCTGATGTGTATCTTTGTTATCGAAGAGGAAACGATAAGCCTCCTCTGGTCGATATCGGGTAAACTCCAGAACTTTTATGATTGTTAATTCCATTTCTATATAATTTCCTTTTTAATCAAAAGTGGATGAAATGATTATTGATTAAACCTTTTTACAGGGTTATATACGATGGGAAGGAGCAGTTGATGGCAGATGCCGAGGTTGTGATTTCGACTCCAGAAGGACGATCGGCAAATGTAAATAACACAAGTGCCCGGACGTTTCTCACCTTTCGGAGAGCTCCGGATACAATGCCATGTAATGAACTGGTCGTCACAGACGTCTGTGTCATCATGTCAAACAAGGGCGAACGGCCACCCCATGCCTTTTGTCAAATCACTAAAAACCTGAATAAGGGACTTATGGGCGGAGACATTTTTCTCTGCTACAAAAAGTCGATGAACCGGCCGCCGTTACTCACCTACAAACCCGAAGTTCTTCTTCGCTACCCGCCGTTTGACCGTCGAGGTTAATTTCCTTTTCATTGCTTTTCTTGTTTTCTAAAGATGCAATTAAATTTAAGTATGCATATAAATAATATTACATCCTGCACTTCTCATGTTTACGTTTTTATCAAAATATTTTAAATTTATTTTAAAAAAATCATATTTGTATTTAACATTTTTGAAAAAGCTTATTTTTTTCATAAATATACGATTGATAAAATAATAAAAATTCATGAGCTTATTTTATTACAACTATACATCCTGAAGAAAATGAGTATCCTCATATTTATAGAGAGATTTAATTGGCAGGATTTCCATTTCCATCGTCTGTCGGAATGTTCTGCCTGCCTATGTGTGCAACGGTGGAGTGTTGGCCCGTGAAAGCAACTCAACCAAGGCCAGTATTCTCCACATTTGTCCTCACTGTCGCGGACGCGTCAGAGAAGATCTATGGAGCGGCCGTGACCTTCTACGAGGAATATCCGATGGAAAATTTAAACCTTGACCAGAAAGTCAACCTCGGCCTTGCCCCGGCTGGCCAAGAGTCCGAAAAGAGCGTTCATGTTAACAAATCCATTTGTCTTCTCTCTCATTATCCTTTTTTCGACCCTTTCAAATCCTTTCTCATCTATCTCTACATGATGAGTCGGACCGGAGAGCACGAGATTCCCATTGAAAGGTTTGGAAAAAGTGACATCAACTTTTAATGAATGTATGGAGATTATAATTTGTTTTGAATATTCAGGTACATATCCCACTTATTTGAAGGCGTACCGTATCCAAGTATCCAAAGGCCGCATATCCTCATGCAATTATCGGCAACGCAAAGTGTTCATATTTCACATGCACAAGACTCTCCACTCCCGAAAAGGCATGTTGGAATAATATAAATAAAAGATTTATATATGGTAAAAGATTTGAAGGCTGGGCGGATGAGGTTGTGATATTTACATTTGAATCTCGCATTGATCCTCTTTTTGAATGTTTGAGCAGCGGAGCTTCTTTCCGGACTCTTCTGAACAATCTTGGGCCTGACAACTGTCTGATGGTCCTTCTCCTCGTTCTCACTGAGCAGAAATTGCTCATCCATTCACTGAGACCAGACGCCCTCACCTCCGTTGCAGAGGCAGTACAAGTGGTGCGATCCCATTTTCTCTCTTCCCCTTGGCTCTCTTTAATTGACATAAATTGCTCCCAATCCTCTGCAGAACATGAAACCATGATCCGACTAATTCTAACCCCTACATTTTCCATATCGTGTTTCCTATACAATTTTGTATAATTCAAATACTCTTCTGTATATTTATAAATATGTCATTCCATTTGGTTTAATGAAGATGGCAAAATGGCTAAAACATGTTTCATGCTGTTTGACTTTAATATCATTATTCTCCGAAGTTTTAGAAATGTTTTCCGTGTATGATTTTTGTTTATTCCAAGACTTCCTTATAATTAATATCTATTTTATACCGAAATAGGAATGCATTAAAGATAAGCATAATTAGGTTATTGTGCATTTACAATAATTAAAGCAACGGTTAGATAAAAATATAAAAAGAAAACCACGTTGAGACGAAGTTTAATTTGTAAACTTGGGTTTGTAAACGATATGGTTATACCACAACTTATGTAAATATCATTCGAGTTTTACCGAGAAATTCAGGTTTATTTGAGATAAAATTTCTCTCATTTGGAACAATTATCTCTTTGATGAGAATTGAGTTTCCACTGCTTAATCGAATAATGCGAGTGAATTTAAGGCTGGAGCTAATGAGGAGCCTCGGGATGTTAATCACTAATTAATTAGTCTGATATAAATAAATATTGATCTTGTTAATTTCAGTTGATATTTCCATTTAACTGGGAATGCCCTTATATTCCTCTTTGTCCTCTTGGTCTGAGTGACGTTCTTCAAGCGCCAGTTCCCTTCCTCGTCGGAGTGGATTCGCGGTTCTTTGACCTCTACGAACTCCCTTCCGATATTACATGTATTGATCTCGACACGAATACAGTCACTGTGTGAGTATTTTTCTTTGTTATTCTCCCTCCCTCGCTTTTGTTAACATTCCTACATAGAATTTTATTGATTGGGCTGTTCAAACAGGAGTGAAGATAAAAGGGCCCTTCTCAACCTCAAAATCCTACCAAAAAAGCCGGCAAGAATTCTGAGGAATTCCCTTGAGATGCTATATCAAAAAATGTTTATCATGAGAAGAATGCAGTCGGCGAAGAAAAGGCCCGGAGACGTGTTCGATATTGACTTCCAGTCCAAGAAGCAAGAGGTTCATAAATACTTAAATACTCGAGAATATTCTTGGGAATTTTATTCACATTTAAGTATCTAGTTGAACTGAAGGCCTGCCTGCTTAAAAATGATTATCGGCTCAACACTCTAATCACTCACTATTATATTTTTTTTATTGAGTAGCGCATGTTGGAGTTGGAAATTCAAGAAGCCTTCCTTCGATTCATGACGAGTATTATGAAAAACTATCGTTCATTTCTCCTTCCTATTACGAAAGCCCCGACAGCTCGAGCGACTGACGCATCCTCTCGATTTGATTTCCAAGTAAAAAGATAAAACGAATATAATTTAATTGACAAATTGATAATGGATGAATAACATGCTATTTAATTAATATTTAGTTAAATGTTACATTTTGGTAGTATACAAATTATTATATCAACTTGTAATTTACGTTGTTGTTTGTTTACTTATTATAGAGTTTCCTTCGGTCAAGAGATAAGAATTACCAAAAGTTTTATATGTTAATCCTCAAGACGCAAATGTTTATCCGGTTTATTGAGGAGCGTTCCTTTGTATCAGACATTGATACGGGCCTTGCATTCTTCGACGAATGCATTGAGAAATTGGAACAGGAAGAGACAGAATCAATAAGACTACTTGAATTTAGTGAGTCTACGTCAAGTGAAAGAACCGTATTCGTTCTTCCTCCGGACCCAACTGGCCTTCCACCCAACACCACCTACTTCTATGACTCCGTTTTCAAACTCAATGAAGGCCTCTTTACCCCTTTGAAATTCAAGTTGAACTCGTTGAGCAAAGTGCAGCAACAACTGGAATTCTCCACTCCAGGAAGTCCTGTGGCCAAGCGGACGAAGCAGGAGATTATGTCAGCCCAAAGGAATGCAAAGAAATATGTGGACACTCCAAAGCTTTGGGCCAGATGTCTTCTCTCAACATGCTACAGGTCTTTTTACGTCATTCCATTAAATCATGGACTCATTTCTATATTGGGTTCATCGTTTTAGCATGGCATCGTAATCATGTTTTATGTCTTTTTCCTCAGCTTATGGTTCATCCATCTTCCGAGCTACTTGATCGTCTCGCAATCAAAACACCGAGCACTTTACTTAGCCTATGAAATGATTGTTCGGATGACAAAGAGCAAACTTGAGCCAGCCGATGAAGTCTGTTACCGAGTTGTCATGCAGCTTTGTGGCCTTTACAATCAACCAATGGTTGCTATCAAGGTAAACACATTCGCATGCATATTTGTTCAATGGGAATAACAAACTACAATTCATTTATGGGTGATTTAGGTGCTATTTGAAATGAAGCGGTCTGGTGTGACACCAAATGCCATTACGTATGGTTTCTACAATAAAGCCGTGTTGGAGGCTCAATGGCCATCAAATGTCACAAATTCGAGTCAACTCATGTGGAACAAATTGAGGCAAGTTGTGAAAAAATTGCTTTTTTTGCGCCATCCTCAACTTTTCTCTTATTTGTGTAGATAATAATAATTAAGTTTCTATAAATAAATATTTGTGTGTAGAAATGTGATAAACGGCATTGCCCACTTCCGTGCTGCTGGTAAACAACTTCAAGGAAGACGAATGAGCCAATCGACAGCGGATGAGGTTGATCGGCTTTCAACTGAAAGTGGAGGTTCAGGCGATTCGCAAGTCAACTCGAAAGGAAAATCTGGTCATCCTCCTTCAGATAATTTAACCACAGCGAAAGTAGCAGACACACCGCAATCAACCATTCCAACAAGGATAAGTTCATCTTCTGATATCGGCTATGCATCAGGTGCAGACCAGAAGATTTCATCTGAGGAAGAAGATTCAGCTGGAACTTCTGAAAGACCTTTACGATTATTAGATAAAATGGGCCAGAGTCTTGATCATTGGGTTAAAGCAGGGGTTGCAAATATCGCTCAATTTGCAAGTTCGGAAGCTGGGAGTTATTTTAGCCCAGCTGGGCTTGTAATGTCGTCCAACTATAGGGATAACAATTCAATGATTGAGAATTACAGAGACGAGGAAATCAAACCGAAAGGAATGAAAAGTCAAAGGAGACTCGATTTCAATGAATTGGATTCAGCAGAAAAAGCTAAAGGAGAGAAAGGAGAAACAAATAAAACAGAAACGTTGCGTCTGCTTCGCTCTGTCAGTTTTGGCAATGATACACAAATCATGAGCAAATTAAAGGGAGATTTGAAGAAAAATGATGACGAAGCGAAAGTTGACGATGATGGAAATTTGGAAGCAAAAGTAAATGAATTTTTAGAAGGAGCAAGTGAAGCTAATTCTGAATCCATTTCAGTGAATAATTCAAGAGAAGTGACCCCATATGACGGATCAGAAATATACGATAATTCAAAAATGCAACCCCCAAGGTCGCCCAATATTGCAATAAAAAAGAGTCAGAGTGCCAATTCGAGGATTGAGATGTGTAAAGAGGATTTATCCCCTGCAAGTCCTGCAAGAACTCCAGTGACCCAAAATGATCCTCTTGGAGCTCTTGATACCTCACAAACATTGGCTCTCGGCCAATCACTAAATCAAAGTGAAATGGTTACAAATAATATTAAACATTCACCTAAGAGAACTTGTTCAGAAGGACACATTGAAGGAATTCTTCCTAATGGGTTCAAATATCCAATGGTTCCTGGGTCTGATGGAAAACATTTTCACAGATCGTCCACCCTTCCCAATTACCCAACTTCTCTCACCGTTGGCCCGAGTATGAATTCCGAAGGGTCAACACCAAATGACAATATTTCCTGCACTGGTGGAAGTTCCACAAATGTCGTTTCTAGTCTTTCAGCCATCACAAATTTTAAGAATCCTTTTGGAAGATACAGTCCAGCAAGGATCAGTTTGAGGAAGGCTGGAACTTCCCTGATTGAGTCGACCCTTGGTGGGAAAAAGGCTGAGGCTCTTATGGAGGGATTTAATCAATTCAGATCAGCCGCTGCTGTGACAGCTAAAAGAACTCTTGTTGATTTCAAAGAAGCCATGGGAAATAACAATACACCAGCTGGAAGAAACGGACCATTTGGGTAAGCTAAAAGCTATTTACTAATACTTACTAAAGTTTACATATTTAAATTAAATTTTAACAATTAATAAACTAATTCTATTTAATGAAGTAGAGTTCTTTAAGAATTATTGTAAAGAAAATCAAGTTTAGTCAATGTCGTTTCTTTTACATGTAGTAGATCTCCTGATGAAAGAGATGAAGATGACGAATCGGGTGATTCTGAAGATGGTGAAGTTGCTAACGATCAATGGGCTTCTGTGACTGACTCTTATTTAGATCAAGTCATTTACAATTCAGCTATTGGAAAAGACAGCGGATCGACAAGAGCGAGCTTTGCAAGCGATTTGCCTTTGGGCCTTCACGATACTCCTCTTTCCAGTTCCTCTCAATCTCTTATTGATGGGCCTAACAAAGGAATAGGAAGGAAGGATCGACAATATCCGGTGGCTGTTGAAATAAACATGACCACGTGTTCGATATGTCATAATTGTTCATCGCTACTTTTCGACGAAGAAATAATGGCTGGATGGACTGCTGAAGATTCGAATCTCAATACAAGGTTTTTAAAAATAATTTAGGACAAAATGAATGAAAACAATTTTTAAAAAGAAATTAATGAATAAATGATTAATTTTTACAGATGCCCGCATTGTAAAAAATGGGAAGTTCCATTTTTGCAAGTTACAATTCGGGATTATCGTCATCATCCTCTCTCTCTTGTAGCTCCCACTCAATTAAGCAGTAAAGGACTGAGTTCGGCTTTAAGTCTTGGAAGTATGAACTCATTGTCTTCAAGACGCCATTCTCTCTTTCATCCACCCGACTCAATTACAAATTCCAACGCGAGCATAGCAAAGATTGCATCAGAGAATCTCATTTCTTCCTCCAAAGAAAAATTGGCTAAACAAAGTGAAGAAGATAAAGAAAGCTCGCCGAGGGACTCCATTAACTTAGAGATTGAGACAAAGAAAGAAGAACCATTACAACCAATGGATCCCTTGGGAGTCTTGGAAGACAAACAGCAGCAGGAGAGTAGCAGAAGGAATAGCACAGAACTCCCCAATCCACCTGTGACATTTACTCCAAGTTCCCCAAAGGAAGAGACGGAGCCTGAGATTCCAGAGATTAAAGTTATTCCAGAGCCATTAGACTCTGATCCCATAATAGTACCCTACCTGAGTCCGCTAGTATTGAGAAAAGAATTGGAAAATGTTTTGGAAAATGAAGGAGACTCAGCATTGGTGTCATCGAAATTTGTTGATGAGCATCCAATCATTTATTGGAATTTGGTAAATTATTATTTTAATGAAAATATTCGAATGAAATTTTTTTGTTTAATTTGTATAATGGAATAATTCTAATTATGTTTATAAAGATTACACAAATGTCTGTTTTTTTCAGGTATGGTTTTTCCACCGGGCCAATTTATCGAGTCATATTAAAGGGTTGGCTCTTGGTGCAAGCTCTGTGAAACCCAAATCTTGTACGAGATTGGGAGAAACGAAGAAAAATGATTTAAGTGAAACAGAAGAAGAGAAAGTTAAAGTTGGAGAAAATAGTGAAGAAGTAGAAGAATTTAAAGTTCATCCGTCCTGGTCCAGTGCTGATTATCGAAATATTCTCATTAAATGCAATTGGGACAATCCTAAATATTATGACGAATATGGAATTCCTCTCTACGTGAAGTGGATGGAAAATCAGAAGAAGACTGAGGAATGCGCTCAGAGCGCCGACACCGAAATGAAACTTGACAATAATAATAAGTAAGAGTCAATGAACCGCTTAATCATTTATATTTACAATTCTGACAACCTACTTACATATTTAACTTTACATTAATGAATGTATAAATCAAACTTTTTTCCATTTTCAGGTTAATTTCTGACGTTTTAAAAGCAGTCCAAAGAAACGATTTGTATCAAATATCATCAAACCTTCTTTTTTATTATCATAAACAAGCGAGGAATCGACATTATCCTGTTTATAGAGAGATGTTGTTTCTTGCTTTAAAAGCTCTTCCAAAAGAATCATTCAATATCAGTAAGATTTCATTTTACATAAAATATATCAATTTTCTGTTAATATAAATCAATTTTTATCGTTTTTAACTTCCATTTGGCATTATTTATAAAAACATCTACTTTTATTTTAATAGATTTATACGATCGAGAGTTTCCTAATGTATACGGACGACTTCGAAATTGTGACGAACAAGAATCAATGGATTTGGGAGATATGCCTCCTTCAGTATCGGCATTGCTCTGCCGCGGGTTCTTTCGTGAATTGCAGCTTTAAAGCCTTTAACTCTCATATTTACTTTAACTTAAAGGCTAAGATTTTTCATATAATAATTATATTTGTATAATTTGCTTGTGCCTCAAGAATAACTCTGTAGTTAACTTTTCAAAGATTATTTATTCTCACAAAATAATTTTTATCGCAATTGTAATTGCTCACTTATATAACGAAAACAACTTTTTTGCATTTTTTATCTTGTAATTAATGTCCTCAACTTATTATCTCATATATTAGTATGTATAGACAAACTTTTTGTGTTACTCAATAATAAAATTGCAATATTTGTGACTTTTGAAATGCCTATATTATATATTGATGCCCTTATTATATTCCATATATTAAGTATTTGACATACGTTTATATTTGTTGTGATAAATGTTTTTACGAAACAAGAGTAATGACGAATAATAGTAATGAAATAACATGATCAAATTATTGACAAATAGTCGAAATAAATTTAATATGAAATGCAAAAGTTCCAGTTATTGCCATATTTTAGATTTTGATTTGATTTTGCCATATTCTCATGAATTTTTAAAGGCATATATGGTTAACTTTATTATCATTTAGTCACTTTGAGTTGAGTGTATTTTTAAATGATGTTGGTGGTTCAACTTTTCTCAGTCTTTCTATTATGGTTTATGGTAAATAAATTGGACTTTTTTTAAACATTATCATGTAATTGCGTAGGTACGTTTGATTGAATATAAGATACGATTGGCTATGATTTAACCTAAGGTAAACAACAAACAATATTACAATTCAAGTACATTAATTAATACTCTAATTATTAGACTAACAACTCATCATAGGTAGTATGTCTATAGAGGTATTTATATTCACATTAAAGATATTCAGGACTTTTAAATGATCTTACGATGAACTATCTATGTAAAGTATTTAAATACATGCACATCAATTTGGTATTGTAAACTCGCGTTTTTATACACCTATATATATATTTGTATTAATATTATTTTGACTAAAGAACTACTAATTATTATTATCATAAGTAATTTTCAATCTTACATTTAGGGTTAGTAAAATGAATGGACAAAAAATATATTAATCAATGCAAAGAGAAATATTAATAAGGTATGTTTTAAGACAAATCTTGCACCGAAAATAATTTGTAATCAAAACTAATACAATCTTGTATCTTATCATTAGGATTTTTCATAAATTATTTATGATGTGTCTTATTTAAATATAAAGTTAGTTCGTTAATTTAATAATTCATTTTTGATAAATCTAAGCTCCGCTGTAGTTCTAATTAAAGATGTAAACAATACAAGAACTTTTAACGATTCGTATTAACTAATAAATAATGATCACATTATTAAACTTTTAACATTGTTGTTATGATGTAATATACCTATAGGTACATCATAGGGTAATAACCTGAATAAGTATTATACATTTACATTTAGATGTTATGTACTAGAATTTGTAATTTGATTAATCGGAAGTGTGTTAGGACTTAGAGACAAAGACACGATGATTTGTATATTTTACACTATTAAGATGTATGTTGAGGTATGACGACTATTTAATTGTATTTACATATTTCTACTTTGCCGGTTTGTATTTTGTGAAAGATCTGTTTTGAAATCACTTAATTATAGCATATAGGTAATATTGAAATAATTATTTATCCAAAGATAACGATTTGTCGTGTACTACTGCGGATCTAATGCGGCTTAGAAATCGGAGTTTTCGGTTCAATGTGAATTTCATCCCCATCTTGCATATTGTATGAGTAAAGCTGCTTCTGAGGAAATTTCATTTCTTCTCTTCCAAAAACCCCACGCATTTCTGAGTCAATGTAAAATAGCCTCATTCTTCCTTTTGGAATCTTTACAACGGGCTCGAGATGAACCTAATAATAGAAGAAAAAAGAATCGATTTATCTCTTTGTTCTGCTCCAAAGATTAAATGGGCTATGGGATATTAAAACTCACCTTTAAGTCGTTCGTCGTTTGGTACAAGTTGACATGTCGCTCGGCGCTAATATCCCCTGACACAATTTTAAGTTTCACCCTCGTCGTTGGTTTCAGATGGACTTCCACAAGGGGTAAAAGATTGCCGTGAACAGATCGCAATTCCGAGAATCTAAAATTCCATAAAACAACGTAAATTATTTAAGTTTCTTAATTTAATAACGTGGTAGGAAGTAAATATAAGGACAAGTCATTAAAAAGAGATTAGAAGAGGATTGGAGTCAATGAGGTATTTCACCTCTTTGGAGGATTCGCATCTTGGGCAAAGCGACGGATGAAAGCGCGTTCCGCATCTTCACGTTCCACGTTGGAGATGGGAGCTCCGCCGTTAAGCTTCTTTATATTTGGCAGAAGGGCTATGAGGAGCTGCCTTCTTTCATGTGCTGAAATGGATATACGTATTTAGCATTGGTTATTTAGCATTGAAAGAGGTTCGTTAATAGATTTGAAATGTAGGGCAAATGGAAATGTCTTACCAGTCAAGTCGGAGAGGAGAGGAACTCCCTGGATCCTCAATTCAGAGAGTGAAGGAAACTTGGCCAGTCGGTCAATGTCAGTCAGATCCCCGATGAGCGTGTTGGTCACGGAAATACTCTGGAGGTTTTCAAAGCATTGGCTCGCCTCTTCAGGCACCGAACTGATCGGACAGTCAGCGAGGCCCAAATGTCGCATTGAAGGAAAACATATCCCTATCAAATTAATATTCATATAAAATTCAGTCACATAAATACCTGCTTAAAATACATTATGCAACGCAGTTAAAATACATTTACATATTATGTAGTACAAACTGTACATAATTAATATCTGTATGGTCTGTAAGTTTGAAAAAAACGTATCTAACTTGAAAAAAAATCTAATAATATATTTTAAATTTTATATATAAATTGAAAATTAAACATTAATAGGTATTGATGATTGATAAATTACCCAATTTAAAAATCTCATTCCATCCAGAAATTGGATTCCCATCAAACATTATCTTTCGAATGTTTGGGAACGAGAAGCCATCATCATCTTCGCTCGAGCTCCCATTTCCACTATCATTCCCATTAGGATTCTCCTGTTCTTCCTCGTCCTCCTCATCTGGTGGATTATTCACATTGAATTTTCTAACAGAAGCTCCTCGACTTCCGCTCGTATCCACAGTCTCGAAGTCGTTGAGCGAGAGATGCAGTTCTTGGAGCCCGCCAGCCTGGCGGAGAAAAATCCAAACCGAGTCCCAAGTCACCTTTGTCCCGATCAAGATGAGGACGGTGAGACGTGGAAGAAGCGGAAAAGGAAATGGGTTTTCTGGACACGCGAGCTTCAGAGGCTTCGAGAGCCCGTTGAAGCTCAGATTGAGGAACGAAACGCATGGCGTGTACTGGAGGATCTTGGAGATCTGCCAATTGACACAGTAAAAATATGAGTTTAAGCAGAGATGAACCTATTTTTTATACAATTGAACACTTTGACCCAATTTCTCAATCCCTCTTCCTTGCATCTTGCATTACTTTACTTTACACTTAAACTAATCCAAGTCAGAGGAAACGCGTGCAAGAAGATAAATGAAGGCTTTCTGAGCCGGAATGTTGTAAATGACCAAAAAATGGAGGATCGCAGACTCATGATCTCTTTTCCCTCATTGGGACCATTTGAATTTCCGATTCAGTCTCTTTAAATCTCTTTCTCATTCATATACAGAGGATGGGGCATTAGCAGGTGGACAGATGTAAAATCATCATTTTTAATCATATTTTTCGTGAATGGATCTCAACTATATTTTCAATATGACGTCCTTCCATCATTGTAACCATCCTCTTCCAGGATTGATAAATCTTTCTTGATTGACTTTGGTTTTAAGGGGAACTTTGATCATGGGAAGGGGTCCTCTTCCACTCATTGCACCGACAATCATAAAGTGCTTTCCAATCCAAACATTAGTTATTTTTTAGTTAAAACGGTGTTTAATTACAAACTAATGCATTATTATCTTAACTTTATTATTAATTATGTTAGTGACACCGGATTTGGAAATAAAAAGTTTATCTGTTTTGAGTAATTCGACTATCTCTCTTAGGCTATAGCCGGATTTGGAAAAAACCTAAAACTATTCCTTCAACTTTCGGATTAATTTTCGGACCCATATTGTCCATTTAACAAAAAGTGAAATTAGATCCACATTAAGGCATGTATGTATAAAATCCCACCCAATTATATTCCCGCTATCTCATATATTTTGGAAAATCCAGAAGATTTTAAGTGTCCACCTCGTAGTGCCGTATGTTGTAACAAGCAATTTATTTATTGTTTTGATCATTACGAAGGAGAAACTTGAAGGATAGAATGTAACGATTATTGCGTCTCTATTTACAATTACCTTATCTCATTGTAAGTTGGGTTCGAATTGGTTGCAGCATAAAGATTGAATAAAAACTACTAAAAGCTCAATGTTGTTAAGCATGCTAAATATTTTATTTCACATAACGAGCCGCAATAAACAATTTTTTTTACTAAACCACTGAGGTCAAATTAGGTTAAATATGAGTTAGAAATTGAAGAATCTCTTGATCAGATTGATCCTAAGCAAGTGGCTTACAAATGAATAAAATTGATGCTTCAGGCAATTTATTCAGACTGGTCAAGGGGAATTAAATTTTTTTAACGCTACAATTTAACTGATTGTAAGTAAGAACCAATTGTCCTGATTTTATAAATATTCTTTCAAAGTCAGCACTAATTTAACGTCCCATTGCATTTATACAATATATCATATTAAATGCTCATTTCATACTTTGGCTTTGGGATATAGCGATATAAGTGTTATTAAAGTAGATCATAAATCATACACGTTTCACATGTATCGTTACATGTGAAATATGCATTCTGACTGCAATCTATCAGTATTCAAAATAATGGTTTAACGAGTAGCAATTCATTTTCATTTGGACTTGGTTAAATAATAAAGTGAATTCGACGAGACACAACAATTACTTTAAAGTGTCTCGTATTCGTCTTCGTAGTAAGAGCCTCGTGAGAACTTGTGAAAACTTGTTTCTCTCTTGGCACACATTTGCATAAAATACACGTGGATCTCATATCTCATTGCGTGTGAACATTCACTCTGCTGGTCTTTGTTAATTCTTTAAAATATTATATTCCGTATTCCGTATTCCTACATTTCGCAAAATATTATATTCCGTATTCCTAATTATGTACTACATTGTACGCATGAATAAAACTTGGCAAACGATACCGAACCTCTTCTCTTCTTAACTCTTTCGTTTAAGAATGAAAGTGATATATCCAGTAATTGCAAGAATTTAACTCAAAAACATTTTTTAATTAAAATTTTCCATTTTTTGACATTAAAGCTCTTTATGGATTTTTATTTGCTAATAAATAAGCTTTTTAACGCCTTTTCTTAATCCCTATATGTAATAACCCATAACCGCGCTTAATCTACTTTAGGTATTATATCCTATCCTATTCATAATTGAAATTTCTCATCTTAATGTTCGAAATTTAAGCCTTAACTCAACTTTAAGTTCTGTTTGCATTTATCCTAAATACTTAAGATTTTGAAGGAAATGAAAGAGAATCCTCACCTCGCTCCAATGTGTTAGCTGATTATGGGCCAAGTCGATCTCCAAAACTCCAGCACAAGTTTTTTCAAGCAAGCTCTCATCTCCAGCCGAGTCAACATCGCAGTCGTTGAGGATCTAAAAAATAAACGCCTTCTAAATCAAGGGACAAATACTAAAAGTATCGTTAACTTATCTTATAATGCGAATCCTTCAATTCTCACCAATTCAAAGTAAATTTTTCACCCAAACCCAATGAAAAATGAAACATAAAAGGATTCATACTGTGTGACTGCGCATTGTGCATTATAGACCACATGTCCCTAGAAATTATGTATTTGAAAAGGGAAAATTACATGTGTAAAGGAACCTCAATTTGATATTGATAAAATTGTATGATATTGAAAAAATGAGTCCACATCTCGTAATTCGCTCAAAAGTTTGAAAGGAAAACGAAGGTCCTTTCTGTTCCTGCCAAAGCAAAAGGCTGATTACAATAATAAAAACACCAATAACTCCTATGGAGTAATCATAAAGTAATATGGAATTTCAGTATAAAGGAATAATGGAGTCGGTGAACACGATCACGTGAATAGAAATGAATGAAATGTCGAGTGCATTGAGGGGAAATAAAACCATGTCCATAATCATATAATTTCTAATAATAGGGAGGAAGGAGAGAAAGATAACTTTGCTGATTTTTTTAAACTAAATTTTTCATTGAATTAAGCAAACCAAAACGAAACGCGTTTCTACAAATTAAACCAGCGGTTATCAATAGGGAAAAGCGTACTTTGTGGATTGTGTCGTAATACCCTTTTGATTCTATTCAGTTCCGTCCGCCCCACTCCCAAAAGCCAGATCTCTTTTTACAATAAGTAAATCAAATAAATGGGATATTTATGCGGAGATGAGTTGGATGAATATCCCAATCAATGTGATGTCACTTGACACTTTTATCAACTTCCAAGTGTTAATTAGAAATGTAAACATTACACATACCATATGTATTTTTGGCAAGCATTCACTTATAGGTAATTAGTTAAAAAAATTCTTCTCAGTGCTAATTAAAAGTTTGTTGTCGATGTTGGTTTTAGAACGTAGTAAATTGGTTGAGAGAAATATGCGAAATTATTGCTATTGCATTGAATAAAAAGGTAAAATACACTGACAATAAAGGTCAAGAGGCAAATTTGCATAAATATTAGAAATCCCAAATACTTTATAGGTATTAGATATCTGTTTATCAATATTTCGAAGGTGCAGCTGAAAGCCACATAAAAATCTTTCTTGGCAGAAATATTAATGAGCGCTTCTCTCATATATTTATAATGAAAAGTTTTTGTCTTGCTTCAAGAAATAATAAAATTTTGACAAAAAACTTTACTAATTTTGTTCGTTGCAATGTAATATTATGCATAATTTTAATTTAATATAACTACTCTATGTTGAGTATAAAAGGTGTAAAGTGATAACTTTTATAATGCATAATCTAAAATCATAAAAGTGCAAATGTAGTTAGGATTAAAGGAGAATTAAATTCTTATATTCCGACTGACGCACTTTGAGCCTGGCCAATACACGATATTTTATACTTCCTTTTATTAAATAAGAAATCTTAAGGACACCATTTAAAAAATATACAATGGGCATATATATCGATATACCAGTTGAAATTAAATACTAATGAAATAGTAATAAGACATTCTTTAATAAGATTAACGATATACTGACACAAAAGTGATAGATTTTTTACAGTGGTGCTAGGCTGGAATGGCACGAAAAAATTTCATCTATTCATCATGGAGTAATAAAAACGTTGAAGTGAGCGAGGTAATGTCCATGGGACAGAAGAAGAATTAAAAAACATTTTATACCTCCGGTATTATAAGAACTTAAATGGTAGCTTGATTATCTTGTTAGCTTGCAAGAATTATCCTGGTTGGTGTTACAACTTGGGAGTTTGAGATTTGTATTGAATGATTGCAAAACTGCACATAACGAGCTTGGTTAAAAACTTGGATATATAAGGCCTTAATATATACCTACCTACCTACCTACCTACCTTATATACCATATTTCTTATGTATGAGTCGTAAGCTCATTACTAAAATGCATTGTAAATATACAACAAAGAGAGTTCTTGATACTGTGCGAAAGTATATTAACTTGTGGAGACTCAATTAGTGAAATTATGTATATTTAGGTTGTCCGAAAGTGAGCCTTTATTTCATACACGGCCTCAAACCATATTGCAAAGTTGCAAAGCTTAAACATGACCTAGCAAAAAAGAGCTAATGATCATCAACAGGAGATAAATGGAAAACAAAGGTCGGAATGTAAAATGGAGAATGTCCACATAAGGAATGAATTAAGAAGCTATAAGTTTATGGGTTTTATCTCTCCTATCCTAATCACTGCATTTAAATAAAGCTTCCAAATGAGACATAATGATCCTTGGCATCTCACTTTGAACTTCTCAATACCAAACACGAATTTCCATCAATCGATTTCCTCGTTTAACTTTGTCAAATTGATGCGCAACATACATTTTTTACCCCAAATTAAAAAAATCATTACTTCATTACCAATTCTAATTTCGAATTGACTATGTAAAAAATCTCGAAGGAATATTCAACACCACGATCTTATCATCATCATTAGCCAAGTAAGTTATTATTTAATACACTTTAGTCTGAGCACTCCCTATAATCAATTTAATTGTCTTATTAAAAACTATTAAATTAACTATTGCATTTATCTGTATACTAATGTGTCTTGTGTGTCACTACTAAATGGTCAATATTGTTTTACGCATTGGGGTTTACATGTTCCATGTGGATAGTAAAAGGAAAATGAAACTTACGAGGAGCCTCGGAATCGATTTTCTGGCCCCGATCCGTGGAACGTAGATTCCAATGGGAGCTTCAATGTCGTCGCCTTCTCCATACTTCGTCTCAATTGCGTCGAGCAAGGAAGGCATATTGTTCTCTTTCAATTGTTCACATTTTCTCTAGGAAGCAACAGTAATGAAAGTACATCACAATTAAGTTCGCAGTTGAAGCGGACTAGAAAATAAAATTGCAACTGAATGGACGAAGCGAAAAGTATGCGGAGACGCACGAGCTCTTGGTCGCTCGAGCCAACTGAAAGGAAAAGGGGAACGAGGAGAGGAGGATGAAAACATCAACACAACTCAGCTGGTTTGCAGCGTGTACGATCTTTCGACGCATGCACCCACCTTTGTTAAACTCCTATGATTTATACATTAATTTCTGATACAAAAAATTGATCCGATTCTGAATATAATACCTTGAATATTTTATACTCATCTTTGAGGACAAGATGAGACTCTTAAGAATGCAATTTATTACTACTACAAAGTATTACAAAGCATATTGTATGCTAAGTATTTAAAAGGCCGTATTAAACGTATTAAGTAAATATTGTATTTAACATATAATATGTAATATATTGTACTGTACTATATTTTATACATTATTGCATATTGAATGTTTTTCTGAATACTCAAAAGGAAAATTGTTAGGATTGAAAGTGGACTAGGAGGAAATAGTTATATTAGAAGCGAGAGAGCAATAAAGGATATTAAATATCATTACAGATCACGTAACAGAGTGGAGAGGCACGGGGTGTGATAAAGTGAGGTAAATGGAGCAAAAGAAGGGAACTCCACAGTGTGTACGAGAGGAACGCAAAGAGATAAGAGAGGGAATGATTGGAATCTTGTTCTGCTCTATGAAGTTTCGACCAACTTTTATCGCTCGTTTAGATTCCCTCTATTTTAAATTCATATAGATCACTCACCGATGTGGAGAAATTGAAGGAAATGGAGGAGACGCTGGCGAGATGGCCGCCCTCACATTGTTGTCACTCGGAGTGGAGAAGTGGAGATGCAATAATGCCAGGTGAACAATGGTTGGACACTATCGCAATAAAGGTTCTTATCAAAAGAAAAACGACGGTGTATGTCTACAATGCTCATGCGAAACTATTTATTATCTATTTCTTCGCGTTAAAAAACGAGTTAAGGGTCAACGTATGTATGAGTAAATACATAGGTACGGAAATAATCTTATACTTACATATATCAAGAGGAGTACCTATAGATAATTAACTCCTATATTAAACTAGCGTTTTATGAACAACAAAGAAAATATTTTATTTCACTTTTTGTCGTCGGTATCATTATTTTGTGTTTAACTTTTACTGAACGTTTGTAATTGCGCTTATATTTAAGATTTTATATCTTTAGTTGATTGACAATATTAAATTTAGAGCGAAATCTCTCTTCAGTCCGCCACTCTTTTTTATCACTTTATCACTCACAAATGCAATTACAGAGAGTTAAATGTTAGATGCGTACTTTCAAACTTCACTTTATGTTCAAAGACACGAATGCGTTTTTGACTGTTTTGGGAAGATGAGACGTATTTGGTTTTTAACTACCTTTGGGCGGTATATTAATTTTTAAAGGATTGGATATTCGGAAAGAGCAGGGTTTGTTTATATTTTGTATCCACCATGTGAAAGAGTCAAAGACTGGTCTGTGTTTGATGAGAGATTGACTTTATTCAAGGTTTTTCTCATTTGCCTTTGGGCAAATCAACCCATGTGAACACTGAACAAAAAAGTGGAGATAGCCAAATACACACACAGTCTTTTCCACACACAAAGAGAACTTCAACCCTCTCCCACACGAGTGGCGTCTTCTATGTAATTCTTATGCTAATAAATGTCCATAATTGCGTATTACCTTTGGCGCCTCACTATGGCTAGATGTGTTCAGTGAATCAGTGAATATTAGTATAAAGTAAAATATTTATATGCACTCATATATTGTATTATGAATTATGATGTATGTATGTACGTGTAGATTACCAAGAGTAGAGTATGTTGAAATGAAATGAATTGAGATGATATCATGAAAATTTTGCATTTTAATGTGCCATATATGGTTGAGTTATGCATTTGTGTGAGAAAAATTGCAATTTCTAAAATATTTTCATTGACCATTGAAATTAAATATATTTACTAAGCAAGGGCGAAAGGAAAATTAGAAATGAGCAAATGATGTATGTTGAGACAATATAATGTAACAAGAAATTTTTAACCAAATAACGATATGACAAATACTGTAAAACACTTGACAAAATATCTAAATTTCCTCTACGAAAGGGTGATAATTAAGTGATTAATATTAATTTGTAAATAGCCGCTGATATTAATTTAATATTAATCTTCCTCTGTGTCAGAGCCTTCGAAAGCAGAAATTGCATCGTCGCCATTATCAGCGGAACCACTATGACTATTGGAAGAACCTTCTTTCGATCCAGATCCAGATTTAGAGCCACTCTTGCCTGTGTCATTACTATTACTATTTGATTTCGGCTGTGATGATGGAATCGTCTTTGGCTTCGGCTGTTGAGTCGGATGCTGGGAATTCTGTTGAGGCTGTGGATTGGCATCACTTGTCCTGTAGACATAAGTGACCTTTCTCCCAGGGTATCCTGGCATGGGATAAGGCATTGGTGTCATTCCTGGACAACATGGAGGATAAGGTGTATAATAAGGATAATGTGTTGGTTGATTTCCTCTCCAGGAACATCCTTAAAATTCATTTAATCAGTTAAGAATTTATACAACTACATGTCATAGATATAAACTAATATCGGAATATCCCCTATATTAATTTATTAACTAAAGATCAATTAAGGAATAATTAATCATTTTTTAACCTGTAGCTCCGTAAGTGTAAGGATTATAAGGTGGACAACAGTAGCCAGTCCCATTGATTGTTGTTCTTCTTATAAGCGTCATTCCAGTTGTAGCTGGGTTTTGATTTTGAGGCTTTTGGACCGGTGGAGGAATACCGTATTTATTCGATTAAGAGCCCCTCTCAAATAGTAGCCCCACCTCGAATAGTAGCTTCGTCTAGGTGCCAAATTAAGAAATAGTAGCCCCCCTCGAATGGTAGCTTCATTAGAATAACAATCTACATGGTTCGTACGATTCATTTGTAAACGCTCATACATAATAACTTCATAATTACCGAATTTATTCGATTAGTAGCCGGCCTCGAATAGTAGCCGGGCCTCGAATAGTAGCCGGGTCTCGGGGGCAAGTTAAGAAATAGTAGCCGGGCCTCGAATAGTAGCCGGGTGGGTTCAAGCTTGTTTCTGCACGTTTGAGCGCGAATTTTTAACACAATAATGATACATGCCTGAATTCCTCTAACTTCATACTAACATTAAATTAAACTATTATTTTGATCAATGGGTCCAAAGCGCTCATTTGATATTGAATTTAAACTTAAAGTCGTCAAGTTCGCCGAAGAACATTCTGGTGAAGAAACCGCTCGCCATTTCAACATAAATCCAAAACAGATTCGAGAGTGGAAAAAGCAAAAAAATGACTTCGGTAAATTACATAAAATTATTCAATATATTATAACAATATTATATTATGACAATTTAATTACTGAAAACTGATGATTTGTTAATATACTTCATATGGTTTTATTTATAGAGGTCATTTCGAAAAAAGAAATCGGTGGGAAAGTTAAAAATAAGAAACTTAAAAGGCTCAAAGGAGGAGGGAGAAGGCCAATTTCAGAAGAGCTTGATGACAAAATTTTCAATTGGATCATCGATCAACGCAGACAAAGCCTAGGAGTCTCCAGAAAGAGAATTGCCTTTGAAGCTTTAAAATTAGCAACAATTTTAGACAACTCAATTTTGAATTTTAAAGCGAGCAATGGCTGGGTTCAAAAGTTCATGACGCGAAGGGATTTAAGATTAAGAAGAGGA
>JAQGBZ010000595.1:0-28347 GCA_034687125.1 Neelides folsomi
TAATAAGTGATATTATATTTTAATTGCTACATATAATTGTTCATTTTGATATATTACTCTTTGAATAAAAGTTTTTGGTTTTTTTTTAAAATCGAAATTTAAAGTCGGACACTTTATACGCCCCTCCCTAGTACTACATATACTATGTATATATTACCCATATACAGTAAGTACGAGTACTCGTATGTATACCGACTTAAAATTGTTTTAGTAGTTTTTTTCTACATTTGTGTTTAATAAATTGGTTGTATATGTTTCTCACGCCTAGCTTTTCACTATAAACTCGAATAGTTTTTGTCAATGATTAGCCACACTTGAGATGAAAAGCATCTAAACACTTATTTATGCATACAGTATACATAAATTGTATCTGGTTCATTTGGCACGATCCTTCGAATGCCTTTAGAAATCTTTAGAAACGGAACAAAGTTTAAGGCCGCTGAAAACTAGAGATTGACAGCTCAGTTTTCGTCAATTCAAATTCGGTCTATTTGCTTTGATACCATTGAGAATGGGTCGCGATGGGTTCAAGGGTCCAAGACAACTTGACAGGGGTTGAGGAAGGCGAGCGCCCGACTAAAAGACCCAATAAATCCCAATAGAAAATGGTGACCTTTCTTATTATTATATACTTGACTTGTATCACTTTTTTATAATCTTTCCAATAAAACCTTATAAACTTACGACGCGTGGCTATTTCTCAAAAAGGTTTCAAAAATATTGGTTTCTTTTGTTTATCAAGCGATGCTCGTTTATTTACCAAACGCTTCACGTTTACCTATATGATGCATTTAAATTCGCTGTTTTTGTTTTGTAAGACTCGCAAATTAGGATATTTTTAGCATTACATTATCTACTACATATTATGTGCATGCATGCTCACACATCGTTGTTGTTAGTTTAATTAATTCTGTTAATAATAATATAAAATATCTCAATAATTAAAAATAGCATTTTCTTATTTGGTAGCTAGTTAAGCCTTAAATAAATATATGGTAGAAGATTGAGAACGTCTTTTTATTAAAGTAAATCCCATTGAATGAATTCAGCTAAGGTGAAATAAAGAAAGTTCCTTTATCCATAAGGAAAACATCTGTCTGAAAATCATTGAATTAGGTCTTATGTGGAAAAACGTCTAACTTGTTCAAAGGGTTGCTTGATCAAGCGGTGCAAATATTTCATTCTCCTTTGAACTATTTGAGAGCAGGATCACCGCCTTCTTTTCCCAAGCTTTTCAATCTTTTCTTTTCCAGTCACAATTGACTTTGATTTTGCTTTCTAAAGAACTTACCATGGCCAAGTTTCGAGATATGGACATCATGTCAACTTAAAGGCTTAAAAGAATTTAGCTTTATAGTCCTTATATGTTCTATCATATTATGCACGTTTAAAGTGTTTATATTTTTATCAAAAATTTTCACCCCCCATTCCCATTTATGATAAGCTGGTATGAGAATTTACAAAATATTGTATTGTGGTGATTCTCTCCTATATTTTCTTGTTGTGCTTATGTGGATGATTTAAAATTTAATGCTTAAGTCTTAATTAAATTAACACTAGAGTTTTGCAAAATTTATAATCATCCAAAGATACACAAAGACTAAAATTGATTAAAGACAGACATGAAATCAATGCTTACAGTACATAATGTCTGTTACATACCTAATAATGGGATGTAACAAACCAAAGAAAATTGGGTGCTTAACATATTAACACATACTTAATTAATTATTTTAATAATAACTAGTCGTTATTATCATTTAAATTCCTAAAAGCATCTAGTCTCCGTAATTTAATCTTCAAGATGAGTACTTTATACAATATTTGTAAAGACTCCGTATTGTTGATATTTGTCAAAATGAATTCGTGGGAACATGTATTTCTCCTTTTCCCTATCATTCATTGACTCATTGAGTATGCAAAAGAGGAACCTGATGATGGTACAAGGAGAAAGGCTCTCTCCGCCTTCCAATCGAAGAACACCTCATTTGGTTATAATGCATACGAAAGTAGGCTGCATAAATTATTTCTCAAAGGACACCGAAGCAAAAAAAGGTCCAGTTGAAATTGAAAGTGTGTGGGAACTTCCTTGTAGTTGAGTCTCCAGAAGGAGCAAGGTGGATTGGATTCCCTCACACAATCTGCATACATACATAATATTCGCCTCACATGTGGGCCGTGATGCAGATTTGATTTACATAGACTTGCATAGGAGACTGGTACTTACAATCCCAAATGAGACTCAGCTCGTCAAAGGGTTGAGGAAAAAGAGGGTAGTGAATGAAAACGAAAAGGGGTTCCTCCTCCATTGAGGTAGGATGAAAGAAAGGATGGGACGGAATTCAAAATGGTCAGGTGAACCGATGAGAGAGAATAACAATCAAACGAAATGAAATCAATGAAAGGATTCGGAGCGCAACGAGAACACGAACAGGGAAATCCTCTTCATTTGCATCTCTTTGGATTAACGCTCGGAAAGGAGGAGAGAAGTATGTCTAATTCAAGTCCATTCATTCTGGGGGCTTCGTCTGCTTCTCCATATTACTCTCTGTGCTTGGGGACACGGGAAGAAGCGAGCTATTAAGGGACGATCTCAACCACCGAAGCCTCCTTCTCCTCACAATCACTACTGAATATGTATGGAATGGAGGTAATAGGGATCCAATTGAATAATATCATATTATAAGAACTTCATACAACCGGCAGCCGGAGCTTCGAGTAACCGACAAAGTCTTTTCATTATTATGCTGATGCTTCTGGCCTCTTATATCTTCTACTTATGTATGTTAGTAGGTATGTATATCTTATGTATACGTATATATTACATATTAGATACTCCTCTAAAAAACTGTGAGTTGTAAATATAAATAAATCAGGTCAGCTGGAGTTTGCTCTCTATATTATTTATAATATATTGCAGATATTCTAGAATAAACCAACGAACACTTTTGTCTGTATATATATATTATATGATTTCAAGTTCTAGCAATTTCACCTCTACGGCATCTTCATCAATATCATCACAAATCATTTTTATATCTCTATGTACGTATGTATCATATGTATATAATTTTTTACAACTCTTATAAACTATCTTTCGGGTTCGTTCGAATTTTTTAATCCATTGACCAGAAAGACAATGAAATTTGATACTTTCGAATATAGAAATTTCAACATTGATAGAATATTGAATGTGTGTACCTAATGAACTTTTGTATTCAGAATTTAGTTGCTTACATACATAGCAAAGACCATGGCACAATTCTGTGAAGGTATCTTGAAGAAGATTAATAACTTACTAACTCCAGCTGTTCTCTTTATCCATAAAGAACTATGTAGTAAGCACCTCTTCTAATACAATTTTGTATAAAAAAATGGTGGGATAAAGCTAGACCAAAAAATAATGATTGATTCCTAACCAGGGTGTCAGTATTGTCTCGTATTTTTATTTTGCGGAGTGACTGAGTAATCAAATATTGAATAGATGGGGAAATGTAGTTGTAAAATTTCAATTTGAATGTAAACATTGTGATTGTCATGTGGAGGCTTGAAAAATCATTTAGTCTAATTCACAAATAAGTATGGATAATTTGGTAGGTACGAGTTTGTATATACTATTCAGAGTCGAAGACTAGTAAATACATAGTGCTGTATGTATTAGCTTTAAGCCCTCATGGTTCATGGTTGTCAAAGGGGAGGTGTGAGAAATCTTCCGAATTTAAATGAACGTGTTGTTGAGAGGATCAAAGGGGGGACATGCTATTGGTATTGATGATAAATGAAATGAGAGGCTGAGGGCTCTTCAGAGCCGCTTCACAAATGTGGAGGGAGTCTCAGGGAGAACCCTGTAATTTTCCATTAGCGTACGTCCGCATTCAATCAAGGCCACTACCATCAGAGTCCGAGGTCGTGGTGGTAATAATGCAAGCCCATCATACAAGGGAACAAAGAAGAAGACGAAGGGAACGCAACTCGTCTTTTCTTCTTTTTCCATCAAACACCAGTCCCTTTGCGCTGCATGTGGTGAAGGCTCTGACTTCCCTATCCAAATACGTAATTATAGGTACGAAATCCTCTTGAGCCCCTCAACTCTCTTCCGATAAGATAAACTTTTTCTTACAATGAAACCCGGTAATAATATAAAACCAAAATAATTGAGCCCTTTTTCTAATTCCATTCTAAGACTCCCAGTCGCCTCCCATTCATTCCATCAAAAATAAAGAAGAGCGTACTGATGGAATGAGGTTTTTCACATCAGATAACATTCATCGATTTCTTGTTAAATGTTTTTTTATCTTCTTAAGAAAATATTAAATAATTTAAAATTAAACATATTAATTCGAATTTGAAATTAGAAGCTAAATGCCAACTAATAAATAGTATAGTATTTATATATTAGTACCTACTATTATGAAAATATTGTTTAATTTTTAATGCAGGCAGGAAAGAAAATAAAAATACGTAGGTGTCCATAACCTTTTAATACGCCCTCGTACTATACTATTTACAGTATAGTACGTTTCAATAGCAGAACAGCAAGCCATATAATTTTATACCAAGTATAATTTTTCCAAACAAAATTCTTTGATCTCTAGATCGACGTAAAAATGATTAGACTATCGGGGAATCTTAATTTACAATTTATGCACAATAAACTTAATTTAAGTAAAAATAGTTTCCTTCTATGAATTGAATATTTAGTATATGTAAATGAAGAAATATGAATGGAATTGTCTGTAAACGATGCATATAACTTCGTTTTACTTCATAGACATATACGAAGAAATGTGCTATACTGAAGCTGAATTTATTTAGGTCACCTCCTTCGATTCATTGAACTTGGGCTTGTTGGCAATGAAGAGTCCTGTTAGCTGTTTTCTAAGAGACCTCTAAGCTGTTTTCCAGATTTCCAAAGAAGGAGGAGACTCTATGGAGTATTTTTGTGGGGAAAATGAGCAACAACGGAGGACGATTCCATTTATTACCCCTCATGCTGTGCAGTCCGCGACTCTATTCAATTTGAAGAGTTTACTCTCTTCCGAGAGTAACCTCTGCTCCAATGCACCATTGCACTACTCCACTTGCTCCTCCACAATCCCAACAATGTCTTTCCCTCAAAACTCAAAATCAATTGCTTTGGATGACATTTTCCCTCAAATTCCATTATTTTCATGAATACAATACTACCATTTTTGATCGCATGTAAAAGTCATTTCCTCTCATAGGAATTCAGACAAATGAAAACTGATCAATTCATTCTCAAACTCATGGTGGAACCATAAACTTCATTTTATTGTGTACACAGAAGGAGACCAAAACGTGGAAAACAAGGGATCATTAATTTCAAAGGTGAAATGAAAAAATAAAGTGGTTTGAAGAGATGAGGCTCAAAAGGAAGCTGGAAGAGTTTTTTCGTTTTATCTCATGCAAGGAATCTCTGGGAGACGTTTATGGGCTTGGTTGGTTCTCCGCTACTAATACACTACCTATCCTAACATAGGAACTGTTATCTATAGAGCCAGTAACGTGGTTCGGAATCTAAATCCAAATCCTCGCCCATCAACAGCCTCAAGAGAGAAAGAGAAGGATGTATCGGATATCCTATCGCCGAATCCTTACATGAATTCAAATGCCTTGTTCTCTTCTTAAGATAAATTCGGTTCTAAAAGTTTCTATTAGCGTGGAGAGGGATGGAGAGGCGGATAAGCTATCTCGCTTTTCTAATGCTTTTTTAGATGTAAAGAACCGACCTTATAAGGAGGATTTTATTAGGATATTCCTATTCCTGATGCCTTATCTCATGATTGAACTCGTGAGTGAGAAAATGAATACCGACGTTCTTGAATGCAGTAGAATGCACACTTTCCAAAAAATCATTGAAACTTACTTCCCCCTTCCACTTAAACTAAATGCAACGTACTTAATACTAGTAAACTACGGAAGGAACATGAATTTCAATTGTATGAAATTACACTAAATAACCCAATATGATAGTGATAAAAATGTTTTTATCACTATCATATTTAAAAATATTTATTGCAATATTGTATTGTACACTCATCTCATCGAGAGTTCCAGAGAGTTGATTAGAATCAAACTTGTGCTTAAGTATTCAGGATATATTTTGTATAGTATAACTAGGTATTAGTATATACACCTTAGATTTATAGATCCGTCTTTGAGTTACATGATTAAGTTGTTTGGAACTATTATAACTATTATTTCGCTATATGTACTCTATCATAAAATGTGGAAGTTTTATTTAGGATCAGACGAAGTTGGAGTGAAGCAATAAAACAATGCATTGAAATTGTTCCTTATCATGTAACGGTAAGTGTTACTGTTACTGTTTCTTGAGATTTGTGTTATGGAAGTATAAATTGGAATCGAATCCTCTTCTGACCCTGAACCTTTTTAAAATCCTTGATAATTTATTAGTTAGCTTAGCTGCCTCAATAGTTTGTATAATTTTATATTTGTGTGCTCTTTTATAGGAGATGAAATAAAGGAAGATACACGGTGTGGATCGGGGTGACATTGTGCATTTAATTTGGCATGGTCCGACAACTGATTCATGTAATGGAGAGAGACGGTGGATGCAAGGCTCGCATGCCGCAACTCTCGGACCATTTCCATTTCAATAGAGGGAGAGAACAAAGTGGGAAACATCCCTGGGAACGATTCAATGAAATCATAATCCCTTCGTTTGCATTATTACTTCGGATTCTTCCTGAGGACAAAAGTCGAGGAGGGACTCCATTGGCATGAGACTCCCGTTGATCACCGTATAATAATATCGAATCACCATGCGAGACTCGCCGGCAGAAGCCTACAAAGAAACAAGTATCAAATATACAATTCCGCATAAATTCCCAATAAAATCTGCTTAGAAATGAGTGTTCATTTTAATGCTCCCTGCTTCATTTGCTTCCTCTTCGAAGAGACCTACTCCTCTCATAATTCCATTGGGAGAGTCTACACACAAAAACGAAGGCTCATTTATAATGCTCGGATTTCCTCATGCACATAATTTATTGGTTTTGAGCTATGTCCTGCTCATATGGCCAGCTGCTCCCTTCCAATCAACAATTTGCGCCATTAGGCAGTCAAAAATTTAACCGATTCTTCCATTTTGTATCCTAGTCGTCGTCAAAACATTACGCAGATGTCCCCCAAAAGCTGAATTACTTCATTTCTCAAATGTCACCCTTCATCTCAAATCTCGACGCCCAATGAAAAGAAAGTAAACATGGTCGTTTGTTGTATTTGCTTTTACATTAAATGCTTTCAATTTGTGAGTACAATTTATGATTATACTATATTATAAAAGAAATTATAAGTAAATTATTCATTGAAATGATAATTGAAATCATTTTATTAAAATTTTAGTAAATGTCATAAATGAAAGTATTTTTTGTCTCTTTCATAACAAATGCAATATATATAAAAGATAAAAAGTATGAAATATTTTACAAATGAATTATTTTTGACATTATTAAATTATATATTGATGTATGTTAAGTATAATCTATAGTAAATTCTAAAAAATGTATGTAGGCAAGGATAGGATAATAGAAGAGAGGTATGCCTATTTAATACCTGTATGTAGCATATCTATGCATTGGAAATATTCAATGTCGATAATAAGAGACAGGATAAATAAATGGAACTACAGACTACTTTATAATACCCCTTTAAAAATCGTATGTCCCCAGTGGATAATTAATATGATGAAATAGGAAGGCTTAAAATGGGGGAAACAGCCGTTGAGAGAAATGTGAGAAATATGTAACGAAATCCTGGAATTGAAGGAACTTTTGAGCATGAAGTTCTCATAGAGTAAAAAGCATAGTTTGAATGTGAAATTCTCCTGGGTTCCTCACTAGACATAAATTGAAAGGACAAGTTCCGCTATTGAACTCATACTAGCATCTCATACAAATGTCAAGCCATATATCACGTAATATATGGATTTTGTAATGAGGCCTCCAGTTCCCCATCAGTCCCCTCTATACCTTTTTATTGTGCTTATGTGTACTTTATGTATTTATTTACGGATGTGATGGGATATAATGGTGTGTTCGGTTTTTCTAACACCTTTCGATCTCTCGCTCTAATTTCCCTTATGGAGTAAGTGAAGAGAATAAAAATCCATTCACTTTTAGATATAGCATCTTTATTCTTTCGCCTCTCCCCACATTTACCCTGCTCCAAAAGTTCCAATCTACTATATGAATCAAAAAAGAAAACTGCTACATTACAGTTTTGTGGCAAAATAGTGGAAAAATTACCTCAAGAATAAACCTCGTTTCCAAATAAAACCTTTTTATAGGGATATGGATAACTACTATTAGTATTGCTCATGAATTGAATAGGAAGGGGGATTTCTAATTTTCACAGTAAAATCTATATACCTGCTGGTATGTAATGTACGTAAGGTACTTGCATCGTGCATCGTTACATCAAAAATATTCCTTTCCCGTATTTTATTTTTTAATCTTTTCTTTTTTCAAATTCGGCAAATCATTATGGAAGGGATAAAGTACATAATTAAGCAATTAAAACAAATATGCAAAGATACATGCCCAAGCTTGATTTGATGAAAGTTTTTTTCTATTATAAAATGTACTTTGACATAATTGCATTACATAATATCAGTATAGAGTATATACTGATATTTATTACCTTAAGATACAAAATTAATTTCCAATTTGAAACTAAATACCTCTTCAGTTCTTATTAATTTGCTTTGACTTCTTTCACATATAATACATTTTGGGGGGAATTTTAGGTAATGTTTCAAGCTTTTTAGCTTTGAGTTTATAACTTTTAATAGTATTTTGACCAACAGGTTGGATTTTTCTTATCAATACTAATGGATAGGATATTGCTTTTAAAATCAATAACATTTCTCTCTCCATTCTAATTTTCCGGACAATGAGTTCCTAATATACTTTTTAACATGAATAATTGGAATATTTATCTTTATATCAAATTGCTTTATTCTTCAAACTTGATCAATTACATAATATGATATTTAACATTAAAACAAAACTATTAACATAAGTTGTCTTATTATATAATTAACGAAATAGATATTATAACAATTTAATTTGAAACTTAGTTTGCCAAAACAAAGTTTGATTAATTAAAATTAAAGTTATTTTAAAGAAACTTAATTTCTTTGATTATTAAGACGGCTTAATATAGGAACAATTAGTTTTTCATCTTGGATGGATTATCATAATCAACATAGTTGTAAGGGTTTTAGTAAGCAATTATCAACTTATAATTGTTAATAAACTAACGATAAATACATTCCGAATCGTTAACTAAAAAGCAAATTTACTATATACTATATATAATATAATTTATCCTAAAATCGTAATCTTAAACTTATTGGTTTTTTGAATAAATAACACAGATCTAAATCTAAACACATACTCTACTCTATTTTAGGAAGGAATACAGAAATAGGGAAATAAGTAGAAATCACAATCGAATTTTATTTAATTCTACACTTTAATTTTATCTGTTTGTCTTAAGAGCATTGACATTTTCAAATTATATCATTGTTATGATGAATATTTAACTCAAAGAATTTTAAAGGTAGGTTTAATTTATATATCACTGGCAATATAGGGAATGCTGTGTTATTCATCAGATCAATGAAAATAATTTCACTTGAAATACTCTCATTAATTAATATGAGATAATCTCTTAATTCACACTTCCACTTATTAAGTTCGATCAATTGGCTTAATTACATATTTCCTAAATAAAGTCCTATACACGAATAAACATTTCTTAGGCGAGTTTACTCATTCATATCAAGTACTTAATGTAGGTAGTTATTAAGATAAATCTATGTACCATGTACGCTAAAATTAGCTAATTGTTTATTCAGTATTTATGAAATCTTAACCATTGATCATGTTTATATATTTACAATACATCAATAGTGTATAAAACATTTACATTACATTATATATTTGTTGCTACTTCTTAAGCACAGTTGAGGAACTTTCATGTTGCATATATTGTTATTATTTCATGTAGATTTTATTGCCGCACAAGAACATTATTTAACATTTATTTATTAATATTTAACTAGCGATTAAGATTAATTTGATAAGGTAGGAAGTTTTAAAGTTTCATAAGAATATTTAAACATTTGAAAGGAAACTAAAACAAGGTAATAAATTAATTCTACTAATGTATAACATATAATAACATTAATAATTTACGAGTACATATTTTTTATGTATTCGCTTACCTATGTTTAATTTGCATTAATTGTAAGATAGAATTAAGGAATCATCCATTTATGGAATATTTCCTATCATGCTTGAGCTCGACACTACATCATTAATAGTTATTTTATATACATTTTTTCAATTTTTCAAGGAAAATCTATTAATGGAAAGGGGTAGGTATTAATAATATGTAGTGAAAAATTTCAGACTATGAATATTATGTAAACGAATAGACAAATAAAAAAATGAAATTATGATATTTATGTATAAATTGTATCCATTTTGTGTATTTTGCACTCGTATTCTACTGACGCTATGATAATTACTATTTATTTTATGTACAAATAAATCTAAAGTCTATGTCTATGAGTATAGTTAATAATAATTTGATGATTATTACAACATCAAAGGAACTTTCGTTGATCCGAAAACCATTTCTGGAAATTCGCTCATTGTCAAATGTTACAAAAACTGAGTAATTCATTTGATTCTTTGTTTTGGCTCACGCGAGGAGACGAGGTAGTTTGATTTCTTGTGAGTCTCATATCTCTTTCTTTACATCATGCATCAGAATCGGTTTCAAAGTTTATTTAACAACATATTCTTATACAAGAAAGATGTTGCAAGTTAAGCATATATTGATCATGAGTGAAACATCTCCATATAACATTATTAACTAAACAACGACGATAATAAGACTAATAAATAATAATATGGATGAGGAATATGGTAGAGGTAGTAAGTATTTGAATGTTTTCTATGTACAGATTTCTGTAATTATTTAGTAAACATAATATGGCAGTATGAATTCGTTCATTCTTTTGCAAGTTGACCATTTTACAATGTAAACTTGTTGAGAAATGAGATTCAATCTAAACTATTGAGCAACTTCGGTGTTTTAAATCATGCATGCCTGACATGTATGGAATTGTACCTTAAGGAACGTTTCGCTTCACTAAATATTTATATAATAAGTACTGTATAGCTTGAAGAGAGTATGTTACTCATTAATTTAGTTATGCGCAACTAATATATTTACGAATGTAATTAAGAAATAATAACTAATCAAGAATAGAGCTAACAAGAACTAAAAAGCAATTAAAGTTAAGTAATACATATGACCTATGCCCCAGGTATTCACAACAAAATTTATCTAGGTACAAAGTTGAGAAAAAATCACCCAAAAATCAGGTATAGGTTTTAAAAGGCCCCTCAGGCCCCTCCTTATGTTTTAGCTTTGAACGAGAAATGTATTAAACAGTACTCTTTTTCTTATGAGTTGCTCGATGCTTTGCCATGTGGTCTTTGCGAATGAAGCCTCGACCACAGTCTTTACAGAGATATGGCTTCTCGCCTGTGTGAAGACATAAATGCCTTCGGAGGTCTGTCTTATGGTTAAATTGTTTGGGGCATAGGTCACATTTATACGGTTTATCATCTGAACCATGTTTGGCGACATGATCGGAGAGAGCAGGAGCCTCTGGAAATTTTTTCCCGCACATCTGACATTTGAACGGCTTCTTGGTACCGGCATGGGAACTGTTGGTGTGCTGGGTGAGGTAGCATGGTCGCCCGAAAGTCTTCGAACAGGTTGGACACTGGTAAACTTCTCGCCGCCCTTCCTCCAGGATCGAATCTCCGACCGAATCAGGATAGTTAGGACTTCCTTCGCCCTCTGAAGAACCAGAAACCGTTCCAGACATTTCCGTCTCGTCCTCAAAAAAACTCCCCGCAAGAGAATGGGAAACGCTGCCTGACCTTGCTTCCTCCGGACTATCCTGCTCCACTTTGACGGACTCGTAAGGGCGGTCGAACACTTGGCTGCTCGGGGAGCTCCTCTGCTCTTCTCGCCCATTGGACCCAAAGTTGGACTGCGGTGGACCGTTGGCCGGGAAGTTGGAAGTTCCTCCTGGTGGGCCGTGAAATGTGTTAGGGTCGTAGTGCGAGAACCCGACAGTGCTGAAAGGAGGAAGAGACGAGCCTTCCATTGAGTACGGCCCCGAGCTGTAAACCGTTGTGGGAATGGCAGAAGCGCTCGTGAACGGACTCGAGTTGCCCATGCCTTCTGGTGGAAAGCCATTTGAGAAAGGATGAGGTGAGTGGGTGGAGACTTGGAAGTGGTGGAACTGCTGTTGCTGCTGACCCGATGGTGGTTGTTGGATGTGGTGGGCCTGGATGTACTGCTGGGCTATTCCACTTGTTGGAGGAGTATTAGATCCATAGGCAGAAGAAATTGGCGGGTGGTAGGGCTGACCTCCTGGCAAGCCCATGACAAAAGATGGCCCATTGTTTGGTGAGCGTGCTGGATGCCCTGGTTGAGGAAGAAAGTTGCTTTCTCTCGATCCAGAAGGAGGCATGTAGATCGGAGTGCTCTTTCCAGAAATCGACTCTTCACTTTTATTCCCCGAATCCCTAAGTGGTGGACTAGACGTCGGTTCAGAGCTGTCCATCGAGTCTGTACCATTTCCTCCAGACCCACCACCAATACTTTTCTTACTTTCTGGAGGGCTTCGTTTTCCTGGCTTGCTTGGCATTTCTTCCACCATTTCCCCTTTCTGACGTATCGAGTTCTAAAAATTGAAAACAGTGCTAATTAATCTTTCATGTTCATTCTATGGTTAATACTCGTATAATAATTATTAAATAAAATTATAAAATGAAATGAAGCTCTAAAATGAAAACCATGAATTATGAGAAAGAGGAATAGGTAAGTAATATATTTTAATTGTAAAGTTTAAAAAGTGGATGAAAAATAAGAGGAATGTGGAAATGAAATTTAATTCAATATTCAGAATTTTGCTTAATTTGCATCATCAAAAAACGTTTTTTAGCATTAGCTTAGCATTTTAGCTAATTCCATCAACTTGTAAAGCGACTTTTGTGAAATAACTTGATGCATTGATTTGTGTGTTAAGTAGTAAAATGTATTATTAATGTTATATGTGAGGATTTGAAGATATTTATGTGACCATTCACCACCCAAGGAGGTAGTTAAATCAGCTTTCCTATATAATATGCTCCCTAGACACCGATTGTTCTCTACTATTTTCCATGTGTCTCTAGAGTCTTCCTTTGACATGTGAGAAGTCTGATCTAAAATGATTGCTTCCTCGCCTCCACATTAAATGTGAAAAACACAATGGAGCGTGGAAATAAAATTCGGAAAGTGATGTTCATTACACAAAGCTCTCGTTTGGCAATGGGACTTGAAGCACAAAGACTCGTTGGAAATGAGCAAACCTCGAACTGGACACTCACAATGAACATCTGAGCCTCAGATGGACAAATCCCTTGAAAGAGCATAAAAGTGAGAGATGAATGAAATAAACTCTACTCCATTCGTTCCACTCGACTGTAAGATACATAAAATTTGACCAGGCAAAAGTATTCTTAATGCCTTCTTCGGAAATGGGCAAGAGAGAATATTAAGTAGTTTTATGTCTTTTCCTTGCAAAATACCACATCTGTACTACTTACCTATTGCTTAACCAAAGAGATACACCTTCCTTCCAATCATGAAACTTGCACTAAAACTTTTTCCTATCTCTATGCATCATGGGTTTACAAGCTTCGAAATGAGAAGAGACTCATTTTGAATTTTGACGTGAAGAAGAGAAAGGATCTCCTCATCGTAAAACGCTTTTTTCAATCTCCTCCCATCCCAAATGGAATAATGTCAATAAAAGAATTTTCTTATTAGAGATCCATTCCATAACATACATGTAACATCAGCCAACCGTAATATAAACTATATCTATGATATCTGTTTATACGTAATATTATGTATGTACATATACATAAATGTGTTTTACAATAAAAAGCTTGTATTCGAATTTTTTGTTTGGTTATATGTATGTAACATATAATACTTATTTATGTATTATAACATAATATAAGGATAATATTAAATAATGTTTGGTGTTTTACTTCTGTCATGTTTCCTATATATTAGTATGTACTCTATACAGGTACTTCAAATATACATATACTATATTTACATTAATGTATAGTACTTGTAGAGCATTAGTGTTAATTAATATAAATGAATATAAGAATTTGATATCCTAAGTATCGTTTGGTGCCGAAAATTTCTCACTCAAAAGATGGAAAAATATTGACAATGAAATATGTTTTGCGTAAGGAGCAAAGATGTACAGAGAAAGAAAATTGATATTAAAGATATATATAGGTATAATAAAGGTGTTTTAGTAATGTATATACTCATAGATATAAGAATCAGGACATACCTTATGTAAGGTGGTTCCATAGTGTCTTTTCAAATGCCCGCTGCTCGTAAACCATTTGTTACAGGCTTGGCAATTATAGGTTTTCGGACGTTTGCACTCTCCCCCTTTCCAGCCTTTCCCTTTACCAGGAGTTGCGTTGGATCCCTTAGGAGCCGCAGGTGATCTCTTAGGTGACTTAACATTTGGGCGGGGTGAGGGCCGTGCGGGAGCCTCATCACTATCATAAACACCACGAATTCCATTGAACTGTTCTGGTGCAAAAGAGTGGTGACCAGGCGGCTGTTGGCCTGATGTTTCCTGCGGTGGATAGTTACCGCTATCTGGTCGTACAATGTCGTAAACAATGTTTGAGCCGTTCGGTGGAGGGAGAGAGTTCGGATAAGATGGATGGTGATCTCCCGGAAAACCTGGCCCATTTGGAGTCGGAGGCACAAAGTCAGGTGGAGCGTGCCAGCCGTTATTTCCTGTAGGATTTTGTAGCTGGAGGAGCGGCGGAGGCAATAAATGCGGAAGATAAGGGCGGTGAAAGAAATTGGCATTGGCCCTCTCGGCAGCCTGCTGCTGCTGATAGATGTGAACCTTATGAGAGTCGAGATCGAGGATTTCTGCCGGAGACTCCGCCGGGTTTGCTCCGTTTCCTGGTCTGTTGGCATTGCGTGAGCCAGGCGAGAAGATGTGAGACCCGTGGGGAATCCCGTAAAGGTGATGTGAACCTCCGTGTGGGTCAACAGGTGGTGTGGGATGAAACGCGTTCCTGTAGCTCATCGGCGGTTCCACGTGATGATCCCCTGTGTTGTTGTTGTACTGCGGAGGGACAAAGTGCCCTTGTTGAACTTCGCCTTGGCTTGGGAAGTAATTGCTCCCGCCGTTTTCTGTGTGGGGCGGTGGGATGTCTTGGGCTCCTGCCCGGTGATTTGACTTTTCCATTGACTCTTGGTTTGCCCACCGGGTAAGAAGGTTTTCCTTGTGGTAACTCAAATGGACCTCGAGGCTCGTGCTTGACTCAAACATGACTCCACAGTCCTTGCAGTAATGTCCAGATGAACCTCCGGCTTGCTGATGTGGGTGATGTTGAACGGAATGTGTTTGCTGGTGTCCCGGGTTTGGGGTAACAGTCGTGGCCATCTCTTTAAGAATCATTTTTAGGAAGGGTTGCTTCCATTCTCATAACTTATAAAACTATACTGGCATCAACTGTGATTTGAAACAAAGCTTGAGCACTTTTTGCTTAAAAGTTCAATAAATTAAAGTCAGGAGGACTGTTGTCTATTTCAATTTGATTAATGCGAACATAATTATTAAAAGCTTGTGAGAGAGGGGAGACTGCAGGCAGTAAATTGGAGACTCGGTCGGAATTGATTCAAAATTCCAGTCACTCCCGAGTCAATTCGGTGCAAAGGATGGGGCTGAGATTTTTTCCAATGGAGGAGATCCGTAGCAAATTGAATGAAGAGAGAGGGATAAGGTGATGAATACGTCGATGATGAAGGAACAATGACAAAATGGTTATAGTCGAGGAATGAATATATGATTATTCTTCCTTTTGAGTGGCGGAGAGCCTTGAGGCTTATTTTCCTTTCGAGTCAACCGTATTTTTCCTCAGATGCACACACAGCAGAACCTTTGGCGTCTCTTATTAGGATTTCCCTGTTTATTATGAGTATTTCGGAGATCGGAGTGATGGCGGTGAGGTCGGGGCTTTACATTGGATTTGCTATGGAATTCGAAATGCCAATCACTGGGAGGAGACGAGTGGGATGGGAGAGACGAGTGTGAAATAGTACTTGACTCTGAGCTGGCTCTCCTGCCTCCTTCGGACGTTTTCAAATGACATGACACGACGGCGACACACAATGCATTCCAAATTGATTCCTTTCTTCTTTCCTTACGTTAGGATGGAATTCTAATATTCCATTTCAATTTCCATCCAGAAGTGACTCTAACTTGAAGCTTTACGAGTCAGATTCAACTCCAGTGTCAGCACAGCACTCAGAAACTTTCAAACTCAATTCAATTTCCCCGACAATAAGAAAAGAACACAAGTTTGTTTTCCCCCATCACTCTCCCACTTTGATTTCAGCTTCCGTGAGGACGTCGTCGGTAGTGGCGGCAACTTCAGCTTCCTCTCTATCTTCTTCCTAAGTAAGTACATATATGCGAATTATAATATGAATCACAAAATTTGAATTTTGAATATTTTATGGAACAGGTACACAGAACTCGAGTTTGATTTCTTTTGTATTCTCCTCTCAGAAAATCTCTTTGAGTCAGCTCAACCAATTTCTGATAAGAACCGAAATCAAATATTTTTTCCCTTCGTCTCGCTCTTATGAGCTCAAAAGGAAAATTTCCCGCTTTCCCCTTTCATCCTTTCTTCAAAAGGCGTACATAAATGAGCGAGGACGTAAATTTGTCTCAATAAAAAAAAACAAAGAAAACTGAATCATCTATTAATATGATAATTCTGAATTTCGAGGAAAGTCCTGCCACCGATTTTCAAGATTGCTTCTTTTGAGCTTCCAATTTTTCTGATTTACGCTAAAATGAGAAATCCTGAGGGAATCATTCTTTCTTATCTATTGATTCTCTTATTTGCTCAACATTTCCATTTTATGACATTTTCCTGAGTACCTGGAAAATTTTTTATTGAAAAAAACGCAGACTTGCGCTTCACTCAAGATTTTCAAATTGAATTTGAAATTTGAAGGATTCATCCTTAATACTTTTTGGTAACGTAAATATAAATAAGTGGGCCTTTCCGAATAGACTATAGGAAAACTTATTGGGCGCTCGTAGAGCTACTTAAAATAGGACTTTTCAACACAGCATGGAGCAGTAAGAAAAACATATTTTTAAGGTAAGTTTTCAAGGGCTTTAATTCTGTCTGTCTCCAACCTCTCTGCCGTCTTAACAATGGATATGGAAAATATAATCCCGACACTTAAATATCTGACCATTTCAACTGGTAAGGCATGTATGTATATTATATACATAAATTGCAAGACACATTTGACTAAGGCTTTCTTAAACCTATGTAGTTGATTTAAACTTGAGATTATTTTATTAATGAATTAATTTTATATCAGTAGGTATGTAATGTATAGTATTTGAATAATATCTAGTGTATCATATAACTTGAAATCTAACTTTGTACTTCATTAATCCCTTGCAAGCATTTCCTATAAATTGTCATACGTAATTTCAAACCTAGGTTCTATAAATGCTTCTATACTAAATACTCTTTATGCTAAATACTCTATACATTCGATATACCATCAATATATGTATTAGAATTGTTTACTTTAAATTTCGAATAATAAAATTCTGTCTTTGAGTAAAATCAATGATCAACAATCGTCCTGAAGCATCATTACATTTAATAATCACATTTTCATAAAATTCTAATTAAGAATATTTTTTATGTTGATAATTCAAAGAATCCGATTATCTGAATTTAAATGTTCTTTCAAGCGACATTTTAAAGTTGGGTTGGGTTTTGTTTAAAGATATGTTAATTATGAATAATAACGTTGTCAATTCTAGGTATTTTCTTGCATAAATAAACGGTCAAAACCAATTTACATAGCAAATGTAAGTTCAGAATCAATTGAGGTAAGGTTTTTAAATGGAGATTTTAGAAACTGGAAGTGCATAACAAATAAATGAAATTACACTGCTTAGATTTGGAGAAATTGAAGGACAATATCAAAGTATATTTTGAAGGAAGTAAAGAAGAGTAAGGTAAAGAGAAAAGTTTTGCGACCTACCTTAGTAGTTTGAACAAAGCAGGGCAGAGAAAAGTGGGATGAGTAAAAAAAGTTATCTGCTCATTCCAGTCCCGTGTGAGTTGTAGAAAAGGATTTGAAGAACTTGTGGGGGAGATTAGGGGTCTACTTTGAACTGACCACTCCAAGGAATTTAATCGAAAGAGACGGAACTAAAGCAGCGGGGATCTGTCAGTTTCAGTTCCTTCCTTGTTTCCTTTAAATGTAAGGACAGGTATACGGAGGAGCGTCTTCGTCGAGATACTGTATTATGAGAGAGATAGGAGGAAATGATGATGAGTGTAATGTAATGTAGTCAGAGGTGTGTGTATAAAGTATGGGACCTTAAGGGAACTGGAAGAGGAGCTCAGGGACTTGTCTGCCGACCCTGAGCCGAGTTCAAATGAATGTGAGGAAGGAACGGAGGGATCCTCGGATACGAATGGAATCTCGAGTCGACGAAAACCAGCAAAAGTGAACCTCGGTAGAAGAGCATTATTGCCATCCCATGCTATTTTCCCCTTGTAGGTTTCAACCTCCGCTCATATTCGCCCTCCTCCCTCCTATGCTTACCCTTACTATACAAACACCTTCTTGACCTCGCCTCTTCTCTCATCTCAGCCTCTTTTTTAACTTCCTTTCAATTAAACACCTGGCCTTTTTCAACCAAACCATTTTCATAAAATTATCAACTCCACTATTAAAGTCAAATATAACGAACAGTTAAATTAAATTTTTGAATGTAATAACTTTTAACGCTTAGCCAATAGCAGCATTTAAAGCATCAACATTCTTTGGAATTCCGGAATGTTTGCTAAGCATTTAAGTTGATTAGCATACATACTGCATGCTAATCAACGTTCCTTCAAAGTTCTCATTTTGATTGAGTTACTTTGCATTTTAACCTGATGAATGATTGAATGAAAAGATTTTTCCTGTAAAATATACTTAAGTATAGTATGAATGTATTGAGATCCGATAGTATTATATATTAATCTAAATATCTCCTTCCGGCTTTTCTTTTATCCTTTTGATAAGATTGGACTCGCATGTCAGGAACCAAAGCAAGATATTTATTAAAGAAAATTGTTATTGAATATTTGAGAAATTATATATATGATGTTGAAAATACTATATGAATAGTAGGAGATTGGATCCATTGGAGCTTGGCAATGTTGGTCATCAGGAGGAGAATGTTGAAGGGATGCTGGCCCACTTCTCGAGGGACGCGAAGGGGAGGAGGCCCTTTGAGGGGCGAGGGACGCTGGCCATCTTGCCATCTTGGCTCCCGAGTAGGCCAATGGCTAATGGAGATGTGGGCCCTACGGAGTACTTCAAGATCGGGTACTCACCTACCTTCTCCTCCTGCTGCCTTCAGCTTTGCTGGGCCCATTCCCTTCGACATTCGACAGTCTGAGTCCCCTCTCTCAAAATTCAAAGAGCGGAGTGAATCACTTCACTTGAGCCCGACTACCTTCGCCTCACCCCTAATGCAAAACCAAACACCCGAAAATTCAGATTCATCGAAGCAAGCTGGCTGCGGAGAAGAAGAATCTCATCTACTACCATCGTCATCATATCCATTCCTCTCTTCATATTCTAAAAAGATTTCATATGAAGAAGAGCGAGAGCTCAGTTTTATAACTGACTCACGAACTCAAGTTCGTTAAAATCCGAATCCCCCTTTAATAGACTTCCCTCCCTCTCCTCACATCTCAATGAGACGTGAGGGCAACTAATGAAATGAATTTTATTCTGAGAGAGACGAAGCGTAATCAAAGGGCCCCCCTTCCTTTCCTTCGACAGCCGATCATTCACATCCACTCTCAAAATCTTATCCATATGTAGAATACAAATTTTAAATATTCATTCCGACAGTTTCCTCTTTGTATATATATTGGAATTTTGATTCAACTTACTATTTATCTTCTCAGGTGAATTGAGTTTTCCTGTTGAACCCTCAAAGCAAGATTAGGCAAGATTATTAATCTCTTACTTTCCATGCTGCTATTCTTAATTAGATGTTTTAAATTGAAATTCCAAAAATTCTATAAGTGTATTATAATAATTAAATAAATTAAATAGGAAGATCCTGATTAATAGATATGCCATTTAACAATAAACTAGGTTATGGAGGCGTGTGCGAGTAACCTGCGGCAGGAGCCATCGACCCTTCAAAATGTCCCATCTTATTATTACCAAATTAAATGGTCCTGTCCTTTACCGTCCCAAACCACTTGTCCCGAGGTTTTCACTTGGGCAAAGGCGGGCGTGTGGATGGAATCGTTTAGGTCAATCGCGGGTAAGGGTAAGGAGAGATAAGTAAAAGGTCGGTGAATAAAACGACTTGAGGAAAAGGGAAGAAGGTACGCGTGTGATCGGTTCAAAGAAAAAATTGGGTTCTGTTGGTGGCTCGTGGACGGAAGACCGACCTTTAGCTCATATGGGACGAACCTATGGGATTTGATTCCTCTTTTCGGTAAGAAAGGGGGCTAGAAGGGCCTTTAACCGAAAACCCGAATAACTCGTGAGAGCTACCGCACCTTCTCACTACAACTTACAACTTACGCACCCCAATGACATCGACCTTTCCTTACAGACCACCGCAATCTTACGCAGGTTGGCCCCAACACCTTCAACCCTTTATTACTCCCATAATTCATCTTTCTATTAGCTGCTAGTATAATTTAATTACATCGATGTCAAATGCGACAATAATCCACACTAATTTATTGGTTCTTACTGAAGTTCTTGATTGATAATACTCAACTTTAAATTTAGTTAATTCATTGATAAATTAACAATGTTAAATGCATAAATTGAATAATTAAGTTAAAATTAATAAAATCTTGAATTTTATTAATACTAAAGGGAAATGGGATTTTAAAATAAAGGGAATCAAGAGTATTATGAAATGAGTGCAATTTATAGATAATATGGAAAAACTGATTGAAAATAACATCGGATGTAAGGTGAGCCACTGACTGAGTGAGCCCATTGAGAACCCAAACATATTCATATGTGTAAACAAACCATTTTTTGTCTTGTGGGTTCCTCCTGCGTGTGACGAAATGTTGACGGCTTGCCTTTCTCAGCCATATGATGCTCTGCTTGAATTTACCTTAACCTTCCACTGCTCAAACCCTTGTTTAAGGTTAGGGACCGACCCGAAAGGTATATTCACCTTGATTCCAAGGGTTCAATAATTGAAACCCAAATTAAAAGTGATTTGAAAGAAGCCTTTGGACATCGCGGAATAAAAAAAGTAGTTATAACTTAAATGTTATAGACATCTTATAGTGATGTCTAAGATAGGTAAATTGTTTTATATATTACTTTTTTACTACAAAAACTTAAAAAAACTGAAAGAACTTTCAATAAGTATTAGTGGAAATCCTTGAAACAGTGAATGAGGAAATTCGGATTAGGAATACATGAGTGAAAAATAGTGGGAAAATGGGAATTGAGGAAAAGAGCTTAAACAAATATAAAATCTGAATCTGAAATTTAAGGAGAGGTGAAATAAAAGTAAAAAAGTACATAGAAAGGGAAAGCTTTTCCTTTGAAGGCTTTCGTTTTTAGGGGACAAAAGAGTGCTTATTCTTGTATGCGTCTCTAATGTACTATTTGATCTTCTCTCTCCCTGGGTTTTTTGTCTGGAGTTCCTTAGTTCTTTTTCAGAGATCAATTTACACTCTCAAATTTGGCCGTGGAAAAGTTGGTGGGGGAAGGAGGGGGAAGAGAAAGAGGAGAATATCAATAAGGATCTTCTTAAAATTCATGTGAAGTCTCTTTACTTTCCTTACAGCACACTTTGCTCCACTCTCCCTTCCTATTAAACTCCTTTTGCATCGGACTCCTCAACTCCTACGTGAGCTCGCATTTGACTCACTTACGAACAGATCCCTGCCACCTCTTCCCGATTCCAAACAAGATATTCAACTCAGACAAAATACTTTGGATTCCAAATTTTGAGAAAAAGAACTCTCGTTCCTCTTTCATGGACGGATTTACAATTAGGAAAGACTTGAAGAGAGATTACAAAATATTTTTCCACTCTTCTGAACTCCTCTCTCTCTTACCACTACATTGAAGTTATAAACACGTATTATTTCTTTCGAGGATTGGATCCGAGTCAATTCATCCCATTTTATGAGCCCCATTTAACAAGGCCTTCTTTTCCGAGGAGTGTACCAGCGTTCATTGTCATCATAATAATTCTAACTGGAAACTCTTCACTCATTCTCTACCGCATAAATATATACATTTGTATGAATATAGGATTTGTAAGAACTGTGGAGCCAATAGAGAAGGTGGCAAAAGAAGTTTATAGATTGTAAAGACCAGCTGAAGAATCATATAAAGACCAATGACAATAAATGAGGAAATTACAAGATAATAAATATAAAATGAAATCGAGCACAATTTCGACCAAGTCTGAAATTTCAACAGCTTCCTTTTATGGTTTTAAAATCAGAAATGACTCGCGTATTATTATTATTGTTTAGGGGGAACTGACAAGAACTTGAGTGAGAGTAGTTGGATTTTGAAATTCAATCTCTTAGCATGACAAACAAAATTGAATTTGGGGAGAGTTGAGGGATAAAAGTTCCCTTATTGAATGGGTTGGAAAATCGTCGTCTTAGAAGAATTAAAGACCCTTGATTGGATTCAATTCACATTTTGATTCATTTGGGTGCGAGGAGATGAATCAGGATAATCATAGGATACTTGAATAGAGATTACACGTTAAGGGCAGCTGTTCGATTTCAAATTTTCTGAAAATCATGAGACACTCGTTTTCCACCAGAGAGTTTTGAAAGAAAAAACCGTGCACAGGTCTTTGGATGCGACCCACCCTGTTCTCTCCATTTGGTCCGTAAAAGAGTTTCTCGACTCCTGTGTAAATTTCCAAAGTGTTTGTATTTGTTCGGACGATCGTGAAACTCTTTGAACGGTGGGAGAATGGAAGGGGCCTTCGGACACCGATAAGTCATTACGTCGAGTGTCACAATGGACTTCTCTCTATAGTCACCAAATGAAAATCAATGAATAGGGGCCTCATGAACTAAAATATATTAGCTATCTCGCCTACAGTGAGTTACGCTAAACCAAACTTGTAACTTATAAGCTAAACTTGCAGAAGGTACGCTTCAAATGCAATATTTTTCTTCCTATATGTATGGTACATACCTATAGCACATGTGGTACATAAAATATAAATACATATGGTACTTGCATGCATACCATGCTATTCATTCCATCCATGATGAATATCCCCAGTTCCTCTATTCATTATTAAATAGGAGAGACACTTTAGGAATTTCCATATGTTCTTTCTACTTTGGCCCAGAAGCCTTCCATTGTCAATTCTCGAATTTGTTCCGAAATGAGAATGAATGAAACGATAAAGATGAATATGCACGTTGTTCCTCAACTCTCGGTTCAACTAATTTTTCAAACCATTTTCAGTTTGATTCATGCTCTACGGATTTATACAAATAGTGCTGACTTACGTATAATCTTCTCCGTTTTCATGTCATAATGCATTACATTATAATTTTAAATGCAAACTCCAACAGTGTGTATCCGCGTTATTCACGGATCCTTTCATAATAGGAAATTCACCAATAAATTTTACTTTTCTCTCTTTGCAGAGTAAAGATTCTTCACCTGTCACTTACTCCAAAGTATAATTTAGCTCGGCCATATGCACCCGACATATGGTTCTCATTGGGCATTAGTGGACATTAGTCCAGTGTTGTGAAAGAGAAAAACAAAATTTTTCCGAAGATTCTCTTATCCTTGTTTTCCACTTACCGGTCAGGTAGTTAAGACTTGTATGTAACAAGAGAGTTTGGGATTAAGGAATGAGAGATCGTGATGGCTCTTCAACTTCAAGACTTTACATGCATGCATACATATATACTTACATATAGCGCAGTTATGATAATGAATTTCCTCTGATTGAGAATTTATTTTTGAGTCGACTTCTATCCTTATTTTTCACTTAATCAGGAAGACAATTGGGTTTGAAGAATGTTTGCTGTATGTGCTTGTGGAATCATAAGTGTCGTGATGGTGGAAGTGGATTTCAATCAGAGAGGAACGAGAATTCCTCTCTGATTGAAATCCTCTTGAAAATGGAATACTTCTTAAACTGACTGTGTTTGGAAAGAATATGCCGACTTACATATCTGTCTTTTTACTCGTTTTATAGCTTACTTTTCTTCCTTTAGTTTCGGGTGACTGAATTCAACATTTTCTATATTACTCTCTTTCTTCCACTTTGGATTTGGCCTCAAGGCAGAAACTTCGGCCTTTTTCCGATTTCTTAAGAAACTTGTTCCAGCTCAAGAGCAAAGCTTTAGTTAAAGCTTCAAAGCCACTGTACAGAAAATGTACTATTATGGACCTTATAGCCGCTTATATTAGCTATATATTTAGTATATAAATTATATTTTTCTTTGGACCTATATTTCAATCCACTTCATTACTATCTCTTAAAATAAAAATAGGGGCGAGTGAAATATCTATTCCCTGTCTGTCAGTCACTCAGCTCCCCTATTGTCTCTCTGTTTCCGAAGAGAGAGAGAGAGAGAGAGAGAGAAAATGTCTCGCGTGAAAATACGACGTGAAGGGAAAGAGAGCTTATGAACTTTAATAATTATTGCCTTATTTATAAACTTTTTAGCCTTTCCGGCTCCTATGAGAGGTTCGAACTTCACAGAGGGATTTCCGATTGTAATTCATACTTATCGCTTCTCCTTGTTCATTACTAAATGACATTTTGTGGGTTTAATTTTAAATATGTCTTTTTCTTTTTAGTCTTTTTTAAATCCTTTTAAGAATGTCTTTGAATTCTACTCTAGTGCAGTACATATACAAGTACATATATTTACATATACTCTACATCCATACATGATCCTCTGTAGATTATAATCATTTCGAAATGAAATTATAATTTAACCTTTCCAAAGTTTAAAGTGTTTATTTCATATTTTAATTAGATGCATGCATATGAGTAAATGACATCTTATAATTCTTTTTTAGAAAAGTACTTTATTGAATCTATGTATTGATATACCTAGTATATATTTATGCTATGAATCTGAATACAATGCCAACTTTTAAAATTTTTATTATTGTATATTTAATAACTTATAAAATGAAATTAGAATGAATTAAAGTTTTAATTGGTTGAAATCTCAATGTCAGAATATCTCTGATTATCGGAATGTTAAATACAGGAAATACATTATATAAAATATATTGTTTAACACATCATTAATCTTTCTTTAATTTTTGAGCTCTTTAGGTTTTTAGAGCTCATCCTCTACATCTTTAATGTTTTTTTCCAACTGTCATACAGACTCGGGAGGTTCATTGCGTGAATATGCGTGCGTATGGTGAAGACTATGAATAAAATATGATATGATAATTGTACAGGGCAGGTGGTAGTTTACTCCAATGAGGTAAAGGTAGCAAGGCTGGAGTTGATTTAGCCTAATGATAGAGCTTTCCCTTCTCCTCTTCTTCCATTCTTCTATGACAAGTGAAACAAAGGGCAAAGATTGGAAGAAGAGTTGATGCGTAACTGATGTTGAGTAACGTGGCAGGGGAGCTTCGACCAACAACTTCGTCTCTGTCCAGCCAAACAAAATTTAAAATATAATGTTGAAAATGGAAAACAATAAGAGATAAGCCTCTTTCTTGCGTGTCTAACGCGAAGGGTTTTCTAACAAATTGCGATTCAAGTAAATATTTTCGTGATGGACTCAAAATTATCAGTTCAAGATCTTTCAAATGTTAATATACAAGTAGTAAATGTAGTAAATACAAATACATATTACTGTATAAGTTTCACAATTTCTATATTCCAAGCTATCAAGCTACTTGCTACTTTCATATTATTGATTCATTAGCCATCAAAATTGTTGTTAATATCTAATCTAGTAATAAATAATAATTTTATTGTACATAATTTATAAGTGAAATTATACAATTAAACAACATTATGTATTGAATGTATGTATATAATGTAATCTTAATTACTTTTTTAATTCCCCTCAATCAAAAAATTAATTCATATTTATTAAGTATTAAACCATTTTAATCATAAAATTAAGCCAAGATTGATCAAAATCTTCTCAATATCTCGATTTTATGAAATATAATTATGAACTTATTTAAGATATTGGTATTCATTAAAATGGTATTGACAATTGATAAAATTTTTCTCGCTCAATGTCAGCCCCCTTTGGAGTTAAATAAAGACTTGTTGAAGAAATACATGAAGAATGATTTAAGGGGCGGAAAATATAAAAGACTTAAAGGATTTTTAAACTTGCTCAAAACAACATTTTTGTGAAGTAAAATTTTAATTAAGTGTCCAGCGGTTGTAAACAAAATAGGGCGCCTCAGCGGCGTCAACTTCTATTAACATCAATATGATGAATAAAGGTACAATGCATCTTCCTTTCAACCTCACTAGAAGAAAAGGAGGACAAACGAGAAAGGAGTTGAGTTCGACTACATGTAAACTTCTAAGCTCACAAGTGCATTTCAAATGAAGATTATTCGGCAGAGCGAAAAGCTTTTTAGTGAGAAAGCTAGTATAGTGAAGGCTTCGTAATGGTAGTTCAGTAGTCGGAGTCCTAAAACCCATTTTGATTTTGATTCAAACAAACAAAATGCTCGAAAACCCTTTAAAACATCTCATTTCATTTTCATCCACTTCCATTCACTTGTTGCTCATCGTCTCCATAGCCCAGGAAAGAGTTTTGATGAGGGAGAAACTGCCATTGAGTGAGTGCGTCGAGACTCTGTAAGAGGGGTAGGGGAAAACATCATGTATAGCGCATTGGGTAGGTCAGGGAGAGGGAAATAAGGCTGAGGGGAATGATGAACAGCCTTTGTTTCCTTCTCAATGGAGAGCGTACGGAGCCTTTGATGATCTCTTTTGTTTATCTTCAACGTTCTCATCCGGCTCTTCAACCCCCTGAGATTTTCCTATTTAGACTGCCGGCATCGAAAGAGGAACTAAAAAGCCTCCTTAATGCATCCTTAAATACGTATCACATTCCCCAATGTATTGGGGATGAATCTGAGAGATGAGAATTCCAAACGGATAAATGTAACTTTCCCCCTTGACATTCTCTTTAAAACGAGCAAGAGTTTAGGAATGTTCTTTATCTTTGGCATTCTTTAATAAATGAATTTTTCGTTCATTTAAACTAATTTGACGATTGGGGTTCGAAAAAAGAAGTGCGAGGTTTTGGATCGAAACATATTACTTCCCCAAATGATGAACCCTTAAATTATAACATTAAATTTTTGGGAACGTGGCTTTATGGTATTATTATATTGTGACCTATGATTTTTTCACAATTCTAATTCTAGCTTTGTGGAAAGCATTGAAAAGCCTATTAGAGGCAGAACACTAATTACATATATCGCCTTAGCTTTCTGTCTCTCTTTTAAACATTCTATGGCTCCTTCGAGTCAGCATGGTATTAAATTGAATAGTGAGCCAAAGAAGTCAAAGTGAAAAATGCCGAGAATTGCTTCAGGGGGGCCTAAGGATATAAGGATATAAGGATTCTCAACACTGCCTATGCAGTACATGGGAGAATTGAATGTATAGCATACAGAGATTTGACTTGGTCAGACAACCTTTTGCCTCTTCCTTGACCAGGTGAAACTGAACGATTCCTGGAAATTCTCCCCATTTCAAAGGCATTAAAATAAAAAACGAATAAACCCGTTCTCCTCTACACATAACACCTCTTCTATCCAATCCGACTTTCATATATTGTAAAGAAACTCACTCAGGTACCTAATCTAGATTTATAGATTTGTTAAAAGTTTCGAAAAATTCCTTATTGCTGTTGTTTTTTCTATAAAAAGAAGAGAGAATTTAATTATTTAGTATTTTAAGAGACGAAAATCATCGTCGTAGGATGAAAGCAATAAAAATACTACTCGTGAGCACGGGAGTTGCCAAAATCCCTTTTACGACTACCTTGCATTCTTTTCTCAAATTATTCAGTATATCACATTTTGCACTTTAATTAATCA
>JAQGBZ010000596.1:0-28156 GCA_034687125.1 Neelides folsomi
ATACTTGGAATAAAAGCTATTAGTTTTTTTAAAATTTGAAAATCAATAGGTAACATCTTATACTTCCGCACTAGGTAGAATGGACTCTAATTTAGGTTTTATTTATTTTTGTTTGACCAATATTGATACATAATTTTTTTTATTTCATGTGTATTTTTGTTTGAAAATAAAGATATTTAATTTAGCTTTTGATATTTACTTAAATAAAACTAACTTAAGGTTAGAATGTTAGCTGATATTGTTAGCTTAAGTATGTAGATTACTTATATATACTGAAGTCTGTTTTGCAAGATTAAATAAATAAAGGAAATTGTTTTCTCAGAATTGCTTTTTCATCATCTTTAATGTTAACAAACAGTAATAGTATTGTAGGAACATAAGTAGTTAGTAAATCATTTTTAAATTTTACCGATATGTTTTTATATATGTACGTATATGTATATATTTTTTCATTGACTGGCATTGAGTGTTCAATATTTAAGTAATACACTTTGTACATATTGAAAGGGCTAATTTACATTATATTACCTATATACTAATATGTAAAGTTAAAATTGGTATAATAATAAAAAATATAATAATATTAAAGTTAATTTATTTGTCAAATTTAACTAAATAACAAATGCTTAACAAATTTTTTTACCGGATGTTCTTTGGATATATAATCTTTTATTTTGTGAAATTTGCAATATTTCCAGCTAATATCAAATATTCGCTTTTCATAAAAAGAAAATTCTCGTAAGCTATAATGCTTTAAATCGACTCAAAGAACTTTCTATAAACGGTTCTCCACTCTTGCAATGTAGTTTAAAAGATCTCATTATTTAGTATTACGGTGGCATTTTCATTAAAAGAAGTGAATACCAACATTTATGAAGCGACGAAAATATTTCTATTTTTCGTCAAAAACGACTTTTTACCTTGCGTTGGACAATTGTGGTTTTTTCGTCAAAAAACTGAAGTGAATGTATACAGTAAACCATCAACAAATTACATACTTAACTCCAATTTAATTTTTAATTGTAAAAATTTATTTTTACTAAATAACGATTCTAACAAAGTAAAAATTATGAAACATTCAAGTTTCAGACCAATTATTTTAAAATTTGGCCAGTTTTATTCAATATCAAAAAATTATGGAATGAAATTTATTTTCGTTATGTTATATCTTTCAATTCGACTAGCTTTATTTATATAAATATGTTATTACTTGTCATTCACTTAAAGTTAGTTACATGTGTTCTAGTTCGAAAATATGTTATTTATTATACAGGTAGTATACAATTGTAACTTTTTTTTACTTGTAACTAAATAAATGAACATTTATGTAAATATGTATATATTTATTACATTATGACTAACATAATGACCACATTACACATTCTGGATTTTGATAGAAACTGAACTCAATATCAATTTAATTGAGTAATTTGAAAACAGAAGAAACGTTACGTTTAACCGAGTACCGGTTAACGTTTCTTATATAAATCCCATCAGCTAAATAGCAAAAAATAAAACCAATATAGTAAAAAATAACGACGAATTGCATGTTTCTAAGTAATTATTTATTACTTAAATACTTTTTAATTATTTATGACATATTAAGTAAATAAAAAAATTAATAACTTTTGTTTGATAAGCAATTTCATTAGATACCAGACTATTGTTTTTTATTACATTTTATTTATTTATAAACTTGTGTAGTGTATCCTACAATGTTTACTTATCAAAGATACTTTTATAATGAAAGGATTATTAATTTTTTTGTAAATTTCAAATAATATTTATTATACGATTACATTTATAAAATTTATATATTTCTAAAATTTCCAAATTGACAAATGATTAATAAATTTTTTTCCAAAATGTTATTTAGTTACATAATATTTTATTTTATTAAATTGGCAATAATACCAGCAAATATCAAATATTCATTTTTTCATAAAAGGAAAATAATTGTAATGGATTATTCATTTAAATTTCTACTTTTCTTATTACAAACTATCCTTAACTATTTATATTTCATGTTTTTGCTATACAAAATTTTATGCAATTTTAATATGTATATAAATTCAAAATTTGACTATGTATTAAACTATCTGCTCATTAGCTATGAACTTCACGTTACAATTTATAATTTGATATTTATAAAAGATGGAAGCAAAATTTTTGATTTATTTAATAAATTTTATAATTTGTGCGAGAGATCAAAAACTCTACCTGAAGTTGCGATTAGTTACGAAGAAATGTTTTTATTGTTAATTTTTCCATTGTCATATATATTTCTAACATTTTTCTGTACGATTTACATTTTTAGACAAAACAGCTCATTTTTTCTAAGTTTTGATTTTTTACAATCTTTTGAAATTAGTCGTCAATATCCTCATTTGTTATTTTATCTTAATGTATTTATACTTTTTTACGTTCAAAATATTTATTTATTTACGATTTATATTCAAATAACATTTCAAATTTCTATTTATAATTGGATTAAATATATTAAGTTATTCAAATATATTTATTATATAAAACTTAATTAATAATTTTATTGTTTATAACAAACATTTTTACTAATTTATGATCTTAATTTATGATTAGATTTTTATTTATTTAGAACAATGGACGTCTATGATTTCAAGCTAAAATTGTTATACAATTCTCTCCAAATTTTATCTAAGGAATATAACGAATGTTTTCACCTTATAACAATCAGTTATAAAGTGTCACTGTTTTTTATTTTTGCTTTTTGTATATATGTGATCATGCATTTTAAAGATTTTTCTGAACTCATTTTAAGAATTTGCTTTTTATCATTAACAATTGCAATTGAATTTGTGTTATATTTTTTATACAATAAAGCATCTATCAACTACAAACTTAGCTACGACTTAATATTTAAATATAAACTTGCCTTTTTAAAGAATAATGATATTAATAAAATGATAATTATGCAGTTTTCAACTTTCAGACCACTGATTATAAAATTTGGTCCGTTTTATGCAATATCAAGAAATAGTGCTACGAAATTTATTTTCGTCATTTTATATTTTTCAATTCGACTTGCTTTATTTATTTAAATTCGGTTTATTTAAAACAATTAAATGTGATATGTTTACATACATTTAAATTGTTCAATGTTAAAATCATGAAATAAAATTAATAATTAATACAATTCTCATGTTCAAAATCATCAAAAGTAATATCAATTCCGTAACGTCCCAAAATAATTCTGTAGGACGCATCAACTTCATCATCAATTTTTGTTTCTCTGCCCATCATTGCAATATAATTGACGACGTCTGTTCCTCCAAAGGCATCTTCAGCACATCCCAATACCAAAGCAGTTTCATAATCAGTGTGCAGAATATAGAGCCCCATGTGTTCTATAATTTTTATTCGTGTAACATTTAAAATATGTGTAATAGTTTATAGCTATGTACTTCAATGTTAAACTAAAAATATAATTTAATTTGTATTAGCTTTAAATATTTTACCTTCCATATAAGTAAATAAAAGTTTCCATTCTCCTTGTCTATCCATATTTGGAATTTTGATTCCGTTGATTCTTGCAATATTAGGTATAATTGTTTCAATTGTAGGCCATGAGAAAAAAGTCACAAGCGACGTCTCATCTTCTTCTTGGAAATAATCTTTAATGTCGACTTTAAAACATCCTAAACCGCTATTTGGCGTATGCTTATGCCCAAAAGATCCCATTTTTACGTTGTTCCATCGACCAAGCATCTGAATAAAGGTTACATGTTACATTAATAACTTACAATCATTACTAGATCAATAATTTACATCCATTGATCACTTAATACAATAATTGGCTGACTTTCGAAAACACACTCCATGGTGCACCGTGGAATTGTGTGTATTGTTATATGAATACAAGTTACGCTCTCTAACTTAACTTAACCTAACCTAATAGAATTGAAAAGCCTCACCATGGTGCACCATGATGAAAGTACCGTAATGTTAGCTTTCCGAATCCCAGCCCAATAATTAATAAAGTTTAAGCTCCATTTTAATAAAAATTAATTAAATACAATTTTTTGTACTTTTGAAAAGTCGATTTCTCGGCGGACATCAAAATCTTTACATTTCAAAGTTTGTGATGTTGCAATAGAAGACAAAGTCAGACAAATAATTATAACTTTTAACATTTTTATTTAATCTCAATTTCCCCACTTTAAATCAATTTCAACAATTACACGAGAAAATTCGCTCGATTAATTGACTATTTGGGTTATATATGCGTCATAAATAATCTTTTAATTGAAAATTGATTCATAATTGGAATCCTTATCATGTAAATATTTTTGCAATCTACGCTGGGTAGTTGTGTTATGCAACGTTCATTAATTTTTAAAGACTGCATGATTATTCTTTTAACTCAATAGAATTCGAATCACAATAATATGAAAGGTGTATGCTAACAAACATTAAACAAGACAGGCGTACTAGTAGCGATAATTAGTACAATATACTTGTAGTAAGTAGGCGCTTAATGATTGCTTATCTTGCCAATTTGCTTTTATATAGGTAAATAGATATCATTGACTTCACTGATGAACGATGAATGATATGATGAATATAGATATTATGCATGTAATCTTATTTCAATTTGTTCCATTTATGCAAAATTGAATTAGATGCTTCACTTCAATTACAAAATTTTTAAATCTTATAAAATTCAAATCGTTGTTTTATTTAATTTGAACAGTTTAAATGTTCAATATCAATCCAAGCAATTTCCATTTGATATGGATTAATTATATCAAAATACTCTTGGACAATTTCTTGGCTAATTGTCTCATCTCGGCTCATCATTCCAAATTGTCCTGAAAATGAGCCTCCTTCGTCCATAAAACAACTCATGATAAGAGCAGTATTACTATAATCAGTATGGAGTACTAATACTTCAGTGTGTTCAACTAAAATTCAAAAAGAAAATATGGCTTATACCAATTATAGAAATTAATGGTATTTGCAGATATTTACTTAACAATCAGGCTAATCTATTAATAAAAATCGTTCAAACCTATAAAAAATGGGAAAGTAAATAACATTCGTCCAGCATTATCAACATCGGGAATTTCGATTCCGTTTACTCTTCCAATTGTAGGGACAAAATTTTCAATTGCAGGCCAATCAATGTAAGTGATAAACTTATTATTGTTCCCTTCGATGGCAAAATGATCCATGAAATGAATCTTGAGACATTGAGAGACCTCTGAATCGTTTAACGGTTTAATAAATTCAGGAATTGAATGAATTGTTCCAATTTTCATTATGTTCCATTTTCCTAAACCCTAATAAAAATACAAATCTTAATAAATTAAGAGATCAAATAGACTTTGACTCAAGATGAAAAATTAAACTTACCTGTAAGACATCTATGCCTTCTTGAACTTTAAAATCGTTACATGTCAATGCTGTCGAAATGGCTATGAAACCAATGCAGCTTAAGACTAGAAGATCAAATTTAAACATTTTACAGTTTTTAAAAATTGATGACCGAAGAATGTAATGAATTCCGTCTGTAAAGAGACGCGCTTTACAATAAATATTTACTCTTTATTCCATAAATGCCATATGATTTTTAATTGAATATTATTTACACTTAAGATAAATTGCTAAAAGAACATAATTCAAAATGAGATTATAATTGGTAATTGGTAATTGAATTGTGAATATCTACATAATTATATCTGATAATCAATAAAGGATGATAATTTTATAATTTATGAATCTTTGTGATGTCTTTTAATAAAATGTCAATGAAAAAGTTCCCGAATATAATATGTGTTTATTATTGGCTTTAATATTTGATACATTTTATATAGGTAGGATACATTATAAATTATAAATATGGTATACTAAGTAATATGCAAATACACAATTATGAATTCTAATTAAATAGGATCGACCCGATCAAAAGTTATAAGAATCCCATTTTTCGATCCCAACTTAATTGAACTGAATTCAATTGGAGACCTAAAAATTGTCAATAATAATCATAATTATCATTGTAATTATTTAACATGTAAATGGGTATATAAATCTATAACTGAACATTAAAATATAATGTAAAATACCCTGGCTGATTCTCGTTATCTGCAATACTTCTCAAATGAACTGTTCCACCTTGTGGAATGTTCAGGAAAGAACTTGCATCAACGGTTTCTTCAGCGTCTCCAAAATTTCCAAGTATCATATAACCTGGGGAAACGCCTGGAGCAATCCTGAGTATTTATTAAGGATAAATAATTATTTTTATAACATTCGTATTGTATTGCATAGTTTCTTATCATATTTTATCTAATGATGAAGATACATATTTTCCAAAATCCGTACCTTGTGAAACCAAAAACATTTTCAGAATTAAAAACTTTGAGTTCCAAAGCTCCAAGTCTCCACCCTTGAGTTTGTCGTAATGACGTGAGTTGTTTGTAATTTTTGTAGTGACTCTCTTCTGAATTCTTCTGCTCTTCAACATTTAAGTCAATATAATTGTCATGAACTGGGAGCCAAGTTTCGTTTCCATCAGAAAATCCTGGTTTAAGAAATTAATTTTAATTTTATAATATTGTGATATTAAAATAATAATTAACACATAAATGTTAAATATTTAAAACTCAAGAATTTGTGAGTTTTATATTTAAAATGACCAGCGTTTTTTTCGTTGTTCCATTGCATTGGAGTTCTTTCTGGGTCACGTGAAAATAAATGATACCGATCAGGTCCAGCATTGCAACCCGCGGGATCTTTAAATTACAAATGTATAAAAGAACCGTTTAACAATATTATATCCAATTTACATTCAATCTTTTCGTGAGTTTGAACAAACCGCTTAATTATTTCCAGCAAAACGATTTTTGTTAAACGTTACTTTTAGTTGTATTAATGCAAAGATAAATTCATATTATATAAAAGCCTTTATAAGAAAAAGATTTTAATTAAATATTTTAAAGAATTTCGATCTTTAAACATTTCACTTATATTCGGTTAATTTAACTTTGTTAACGATTGATATATTTTATATTGATTAAAAGATTTTAATTGTAAAAATTATAAAATAATTCATTTCTTATGCTATACTACAATAAAATTAACGTTTAACTAAAATCATTTCGCTGGAAATAATTAAGCGGTTTGTTCAAACTCACGTAAAGATTGAATGTGAATCGGGTATAGTTATTTTATATTTAATAATATAAAATAACTAATTTCTAAATTCATGTAAAATAATCCAAAGCATTTAAATGGTTATAATTTATAATGATATTAAGATCCAAAGATCCACCCTTTGTTTCTTCCCAACTGATGTCTCTATTTTCCATTCCTATTTCTTCTCCATAATAACTTGTTGGCGTTCCCGGTAACATTAAAAGAACCATATTCATGACGTCTGTAACGTCTCCATATCTGCTTACAATCCGATGCTTATCATGATTCCCAACCTTTAAAATTAAATAATCTACAGTTTATTTTTCTGGTTTCTTCTAAATCAGAATATAACCAAATCTTAATAAATATTTTAAATTAAATTAAACTTACAACCCAATTGGCCCATCTCCCTTCGGGCATTGCATCGAACCATGATGTAATCGCAGTATTTAGTTGAGCTCCCGTGAAACGATTATCCAATCCAACCAATTCAAAATTAAATGGAAAATGAGCAATTGGTCTTTCATCAGATCCGTAATATTTCATGAGATCTTCGATGGGTGTGACGTAACCTTCGGTCATCATCAATCTTTCTTTTCCATCCCAACCCACATACGTGTCGATGAGCATTCGCATTTTGGCCAAGAAAGTCAAAACACCGGGTAAATTGAACGTTTTAGAATTATCCCAATAAGCATGTTCATCTGGCAAAGCATCTCCTGGATCTTCCGCTGGAATTTGATCTTCAAATGTTGGAATTTCATACATGTGAGGAACTGCATCAACGCGAAATCCATCCACGCCCATATCAATCCAAAATTTCACAGCGGCTAAAATCTCATCCTCAACGCGGGGATTTGCAAAATTGAGATCTGGCTGTTCTTTGGCAAATTGATGCAAGTAGAATTGACCGCGTTCTTCGTTCCATTCCCACATTGATCCACCAAAGACGCTAACCTATTTTACCATTAGAATTCATTTAATTCATTAATTTTTTTATTTAACATTGTTATTAATAAAATATTATATCAATGTGCTTTAATATAATACGAATAATACCCAATTATTTGGAAGATTTTCTTCGTTATCTCCTCGCCAAACATAATAATCTGTATATGGGTCTTGTCTCTTAATGGATTTTTGAAACCATTCATGTTGATCACTTGAATGATTTGGAACAAAATCCATAATCAATTTGATTCCTATAAAGTTTTAAATAAATTGATAAAATAATTATTTAACAATTCTATAAATGTAATTTGATTATTTATTTTGTTGAGCCTTTTTCTTTCATTGTTTTTGTGAGTTGAATGAAATCGCTCATATTCCCAAAAATTGGGTCAATGTCTCTAAAGTCAGAAATGTCATATCCAAAGTCGGCCATTGGTGATTTGTAAATTGGCGAAATCCAAATGGCCCCAATCCCCAAATCCACAACATGATCCAATTTAGAAATGATTCCTTTAAATAAAATTTTGATTTAATTTTAAATTATTTTAATAGGAATTTTGTATTTTGGTTTCATTTTCAATCACCTTGAATGTCCCCAACTCCATCACCATCAGAGTCTTGGAAGGATCGTGGATAAATCTGGTAAATAACCGTTTGCTGCCACCAAGATAATTCACCATTTTCTTTAATTTCACTTCCCATTTGGATTCTTCCAGTTTCAATAGACGAAATTCCTTTCCATGTAAAAAGAACAAGGAATATTAATAGTCTCATTTTAGATTTTTGGTGTTAATTGTATCACATTCAGATGCAAATTGTATTTATGAATTAAATATTATAGTTTATAAGTGATAAGTGAGTAGTGATTCATAATAAATACCTTTATTATCACATCAGCAAACACGTTTTTTAATTGTAAGATAGTCACATACAATATTTAATAATCCAAATTAACCTAAATGCGAGATCCATTTTACCTTGTTAATAAAATGATAATACGATGATGCTATAATATAAGTTCTTTATTATATTTAGGTATTAACGTTACACTACAAACTCTTATAAATAGTACACGTTTCTGATAACAGTACATAGATGGGTATGTATAGTTGATGACGCGGAAGTTATCAAATATATACTATATAATGCATAATATATCACAATCACAATATCATAATCACAAGAATCAATCAATTTGGATATAATATGTAAAATGCTACCTAAGAAAAAATTATAAAGATTTCCCAGAATGATAACCAAGGTTTATATTTCATTATTTATTAGGAAACTTTTCATGGATGAAAAAACAAGATGGAAATAATATAGTTGATAATTAATTTTATAGATTTAAGCACCTTTAACTTTTTTCTTTTTTGTTAAAGAACTTCCAAATTATTACAAGTTAATTTCCTTAAACACATTGAAATGGCGATCGATTTGAACTATTTTAAAACAACCCCGGGGATGATGAAATTGGGACTTTTTGTAAGAAATCAATAAATAATTTCGATTAACTTTTATTTCAAAGTGAAAATCACAAATTATTCAATTTTTTACATTTAAATATTTACAGATCTTGGACGTGTTGGTCGCAGCAATGGCATGCCCGGCTTACCTCGACAATGTTTACGTCATTTATCCAAACACCGTTGCCGACAAAAGAACCGACTATGGATGGAATCCAGCCCATGAACAACTTCTTTTCATTGTTTCTCTCCTTGCTGTGTTTATCTCCACAATTTACTTCGTGGTTCATATATTGGTTCCCTATATCAGAAAGAATTAGGTCAACATGATCATTTTAAGACCTGATATTATAGTATAAATAGTAATTTAATTGCCTTTGTATATCAAATTCATTCCATTCAATCGAGTCTTTGTGAATTGCAGGATGTCGTTTTGCATTTCATATTCGCAATCATCGTATTTTTGGGTAATTAAAAAAAACTATTTACAAATATATATCTAACATGAACAAATATGATTCATTCCTTTTCTGACTTGTGTTTCTTTATTTCTTTAACTCATACTAGTATAAGATAGCCGGATTTCCCAAAATGTAATAATTATATGTAACATATTTAATGATTTTGATTATACTTCAATAGGAGGGGTTTTCTTTATTTATTCTGCGACTCAAATTGATTCAAACCGAGTTTATCCTGAACACAAAGAGAAAAATGATATTCAACTCTACGACGTCAAAATGGCAGCTGGGGTATGTAAAAAATAAATTATCATTACATGATGCACCATGGCCCGGCTTTCTACCTAGGTATATTAAATATCTTATGTTATGATATGATATGCTACTTTTATAACAGTATTTATATATTTTGCAGAATTACAAATTAATTTTATAACTTTATTATTATTTATACAATTTTATAACTATATTCATTACATTTTAGACTTTCGCCTTTTTAGCAGCAATGCTATATGTGACCACAGGACTAGTCGCCATTGTTATTAAAACGTGACCTTCACCCTTTCACTCTACTCGGATGCTTTATTAAGAAATAACCCAAATTTTTCATAAAATTTTCATTGTATGAAAATATTTGTACTTGAAATTAATTGAAATTACTTATAATTTACCTATATAAATTACCTATTATGTAATAACTAACAGAATAAAACTAATCTCAAATCATATAATTTATTTTGCATTACAATATTAATAGTATTTAATATTTTATATTAAGCATGTACCATGTAAGTATGCAAATTCAAAAAAGTAATAAATATTTCATATAATTCAAATCCAAAAAATTGTTCATCGTTCAATTGAAATTTTAAAAATACATATGTGCCTAATTACATTACTTCAGTTCTTAATAATTAAATAATTAATTTAGAAAAATCAGACCATCGAGTTGGGATTGAGTTGGAATTAATTAAATATTTATGTGATAAAGATTCTTTATCGCTTAAAAGACAGGACAAAATATATCTTAGCTAGCCGAGTCATTTCAATTCATTTATCATTTGTGCAAAGTACATATACATGTACATGTACAATTTAATTCAGATGTTATGAAGTAATGCTATTAGTAATACAAAATACAATCAATGTAATGTACACCTAGTATACAGAATATAATATTACGGATACATCATTTAATGGTTTTGGCACTTATATACAGATATTTTTACATGTATTTAATGCGTAGCAAAGATAAATTTCAGTGTATGTAAGCAAAAATATTGAATTGCATAGATTCATGATTTCTTCATCACTTAAAATAAACAAAAATTGTGATAAGTAAGCCGGAAAGTGTGGAGTTATTACAAAATTGACAACAATTAATAATGTTTATTGTTCCCTCAGAATATATTTATATCATATTCTACATCCTAAAGTTAAAGAAATAGTGGCAATGATGGAAGACAAATCATATGATATTAAGAGCTGAGCTATTAAGTCTGAAATGAATCTCAGAACGTTTTAAGATTACTCACAAATAAATTGAAGATCACATTCATCGTTCATCTCTGATTATTTTAAATTTTAATAGAAAAATTTTATAATTATATAAATGGTTGTGAATTTAAAAAAACAATTTAAATGGGATTTTCTACAATACTAAAATTATATATTTTTATTCATAATAATTGATAAGTAATATTATAAGATGGAAACTACTATACAAGCTGCTTCTGAATTTGTCGGTAATTAATACATCTTCAAAATGTTCTATTATAATATATAATTTCCCAGCGAAATAGGATTAAAAAATATAATATTCAATTGATTACATTGATTACATTGTATTCTTGTCTTAAAATTTATATAGCTAAAGGATTTCAAAAAGCTAAGGAAAAGAGAACTGAAAATTTTGAATTAAAAGTCGAACCGACTGAAAACTGTAATACTTAACAATATTTAAGACAATATATTTTATGATTAAATACAAATGTTTTTTCATTAAATACCTGAAGTTTATTAAATGCTACTAAAGATTAATTCAATATACTTAACTTTAATTATTATTTTATTTAAATGATCCGACTCACCAGGTAATTCTGAAGTATTAAAAACTTGGAAGAAGATCGCCAAAACTGGAAGTCATTCATTCAGAGAATGTTTATTTGACATGATAGAATGTCTTGTCGGATATTGTTTATTCTTCACCGAAGTGACAACAGAATATTTAGATGGAGATTTTGGACAAGCAATAGCCACTTTGATTTTCTTCATTGTTGCTACAACTGTCGTTGTACTTCTTGAATACAATAAGTAAAGACATTCTATATATCAATCAGTGCATTAATGCTTACGATTCATAATAAACAATTTTAATGTTTTTAAATAAATTATTGAATAGCATTTTGCACAATCCCGGAGGATATGGATCATTTGAGAGAAACTGGTACATGCTCGCATATAAACTATTCTGCAACCTAACTCCATTTAAATTGTTGGAGTAAGACTTTATTTATTGAATTGAATTTTAATTTAGAATGTAATTTAGAAATTATACAACAATAAAATATTCTTTTATATTTACTTATCTATATCTAGAATTTGGAGAATTCACAAACAAAATCAATCTGATCATATCAAAATTATGGAAGACGCTGAACTTCAGCCAAACATTAACCCAACAAAGTAAAAATAATACATAGAGTACAATGTATAAAGTAATATATTATGTATATAGACATTATGAAGCAAAATTGGTATAAATCAATATTTATTATGTATAAGAAAATTAAATTTTGTAAATCATCTTGTAGTAAAACAAAGAAAAAATATTTTTATCCTAAATTTAGAAAATCAATATTGAGACTCATTGAAATCCGAAGACGTGATTTAAAAAAGACAGGATTTGAATACAAAGAAGCTTTTATCAATGACATTCCAATGGGAATAATGCAGTTTTATTTCATGTTCGAGTCAAACAAACTTCTTAAGATTTGCGAAATTGGAGATGGTTAGCTTAAAAAACTTTAAAATTCATATTCATTATTAATTTAACTTAATATTACGTACAAATACAGTAATAAATAATTTTTATTGATAATATTGATCCTGTATCTAGTCACAAGCTTATTACTCATTGTTAAACCATTTTTCACATCTTGCTGGAAGGATGCAAATTATGTTCAAGCCATTACAAAGTACAAGAAAGCTGAGCATTTTTACGATTTTCAGCAATCAAAATACGAAAGATTCTTCAGTTTGGAAACAAAACTCGACTTTTTTTTATTAAGATTTATTCATCATTTCCTCTTTTTGGGCATTTTTTCACTGTTTAATTATAAAAATATTATTTTAATTAGCAGTATTTTTATTATATTATTTTTTAAATATTTATACACCTGTATTATTATAATTTAATTCATTTTTTATTTAATATTTTTTTTAGTTCAACGTTTTTATTTGATTGGATTTGCATTAACAATCCACGGATGGATAGCAATTGCTGTTGTGATTGTTATTTTAATTACTCAATGGCTTCTACTTCGTTGTTTTCCATTTCTTCGTTTTAACTTTGAAAATGCGCCTATGGGAGTCTCAACAAAATGGTCTTATTTCGTCGATCGATTCGTCAATTTATTTTCCCCAACAATGTTGAAATTTGATTATTTTAAATGTTCATTTCCATTTTGGTTCTCTTTGTATCATTGCATTCCTTACTCGTTTTCTATATGTCTTGTTGTGATTAGTGGAATTTATATCAAGTTAAACCCCAATGGTGTTTTGAATATTCCACCACTGACCAATTGTAATGAAACTCATTTCACCTATTCATCTACTAGCTTTATCTCGATGCTCAGCACAATCCAGAGTTATCTTTTTATGGCCCAAGAATTAATTTCAAAACATGTTGTGTCTTATAAAGATTTATTCAGTGCATTTAGCATAGTTTTGTTAACTTTTATAATTTTCCTCGCATTCTCTTTCATTTATACTCTCATCATTCAAGATTATTTCAAAGAGTTCAATAGAAAATTCCCGGTTCAAATTGCTTTTGACTTTTTCAAACCAATTTTTGACAAAGATTGGAAAGATGAGGCAGGGATTGAACGGAGAATGATTTTGGCTTTTCTGGTCGTTAAAAATAGTAAATTTATAAAAATATCGAGTAATTCAGCAATGAATAATAAAAATTACTTGAAAAAGTTAGACAAAGCAATTGGTAAAGCTCTTTCTAAAAAGAATTTAACGTTGGATTTGAATCAATTGAACCAACGATTTGAAAGTTCAGAACAAGCAGTGGAAAGTGCAATGAACAATTTCAGAGCAAATTTTACAGCAGCTGAACTTAAAGAAAAAAATCTAAGAATGGGGATTATTTATTTATCCAATCACTTTCCAGACCTTATGAATAAAATGAGTTCTTTTCGGATTTCCAAAATTTTAAATATTCTTGATATGCCAATTCTTCGGGATGATCGAGATAGAATTCTAGAGAATAATTAATTTTTATCATTATGAAAAATTGTAATATGCAATAATATCCTCAAAATATGGGACTTATGTATCGCAAAGGATAAGGCCCAATTTTACATACCTTCATAAAGGATTAAATATCTATTATAGTTATACTACACGAACCACGTCCTTCGAAGAAACGACATGGGTTAAAAATACAAGATAAGAAAATGAAGTTAAAAATAATTGTAAATAACCTAAATATAATATTTGAACCACAATATTATACAAAATTCTATATTTTGTAATAATAATTCCATAGAAGGTCGAATATTTCCATATTGGTGTATGGTAATAGCTTCAGTATTGCGTTGCATTCTTCATACAATTTAGATTTATAAGGTTCCAAAACGGGTAGTTAAATGTAAAAAGGTATTTATTGGATTCGGATCGGACTAAAATAAAAAGGTTTTCTCTATCGCTGTTGACCATTTTTCCGGTTGGGGGATGTGAACATGATCTTCCTCTTTGGTAATAGCGACCCGAGCGGAATCACTTCCTCCTCAAGAGACAAAAGGAAGGAGCTCCATGGCGACCGGGCCCTATGAATTTTCCTTCCCCTCGCACTCGCTTCCGCCCTCGCCCTCAAACCTACTCCCAGTGATTAAGATTAATTACACGCCCATTAGAACATTTACTCATATTCCCATTCATTCCACCACTATTACCCTACAAACCATTTAGAAATGATCTACAATTACACAATGATGAATTTTTGAACAAAACCGCTAATAATTCAAAGCCATTCTTTCCCTCGCATTTTAAAATTAATTTAATAAAACTCGGATTTATGCTCTAAAAATATTCTGCATATCTCATAAAAAGTTTAAAAATCATTTTATCAACTAAAAATCATCAATCATTAATTCCCCGTTTAGGAAATTTCAATATTAATAGTAAAAACGCATAGATTACAAGTTTTAAAATGTAGGACAAATTCTAAAATAAAAAAGCTCAACGAGGATTTTATAAAAAAAATGACACGAGGAGGTTAATACTTTTATGACCTCAATTGAGGGAGTTAAGAGCTGGGAATAAAAAGGAGTTTGCCATTTGAGTTCCCCGCAATTGCGGTGTGTGAGGAGAATGTTGGATATGTATTTATAAATTTGGAAGGTTGATGGGCGGGAATAAATCATTGGGCACGGAGGAGACAACCTTTGGCGACAATCCGAAACCAATTTCCCCCTTAAGCCTTTTAGCCAAAGAACATCTGGTCTCCTTATCTCCCACTTTCTCCCCTCCCCTCCCCATTGATCTCGACCAAAGACGAGTTCAAATACCAATACCAAACGACCAAGACAAATACAATGAGGGCTTTAAATTGAAAATGTTTCGCTTCGTAAACAGAAGGAAATTCCTAAGGGATGCCCATCATATTTCCCTGTTTAATTTACAATTTTCCGTTCTTTTCCTTTGTGTAATATTTGCTTTAAAAAAGGCCGTTGTATATTTTAAATTTTAAAATATTATCGAAATAGTCTTCCAGACTTACCTATCTGTAAAATATATTGTTTATATTTACATATTAAAACTTGTTAATTATTTTTTGTTTGGTGATTTCATATTTTGAACCAAATAGCCATTGAATGATTTATTAAAATGTTAATTTGTAATAAATGTTTGAATATTATTTTATAGTTTGCACTGATATAAAAGGTAAATTAAATTGAGTATTTATTTGAATTGGCGGGGTTGTTTGAATGGGTTAAATAACGATTCTCTTTACCAGATTGGATCTTCTGCATGAGCAGGGCTCTGAAAATTCGGAATGGGCCAGGAATGGGGGAAATGGGGAGGGCGTGGGCTGAGCGGGTGAAAGTTAAAAAATTTAATCTTGGGTTGGAAGTGGTGAGGGAAAGCGGAACGTCGGTCCCTGGTCCTATAACTTCTCATCATCATTGTGATTGTGCCATGATCATAACGATAACCGTAGGAAGGAACGAGGGCGGGTAATTGACGCGGTTACAAACGACTACCCTCTGTTTCACTTCTCCAAACATAATTCACCATTAATGGCCAGAGAGGATTTTTAAATCCCTTTAACAAAAAACCCAACTTCATCGTCAAACAGGGAAAATCAAACTTTTCAAACTTTCCCTCTTCTTTTTATTGGATGGCTATAAAAGGCTATACAAGATTTTCATCGCGACCTTTATAGCCTGTCTTTATACATGAGAGCGGTAAGTTTGAACGAGGTTTGATATGAAAGTGAAAGAAGTTGGGATGATGTGAAACGTTAATCCACTTCACACATGTCACACGCGTCAGTGCGAGGATCTCTCCATCACATTCCGCCTTCATTCCTCCGGAACTCCTCAACTCGTCCACAAACTCTTTCTCTTCATTCGGGAATTAACCCTTTGATAATATTAAATTCAAATTCCATTACTAAATTAAACTTCCCCGCGTTCTTCCAAACTTTTCCCAACTTTGGCATTTTAATTGAAATTTGCTATTATTTACAAATTACCAATTATCAAAGTTAGAACTCAAAATTGAGATTGCTCCCATTTATTCTTTCCTTTATACGAGTTCAATACCATATATCACTGCATTACGTTCATACTGTCTTTACAATATATTGGTATAATACAAAGAGGAGAACTCCTAGTTAAAAGGAGTAACAATATAAAATAAAGTACTTTATATGAGTATGACAAGAGTCTAGACAGAATTGTGTAATATTCATTAAATAGTCTTTTTGGTGCAATGTCTTCCTCGAGTCCTCTCAAATAAAGGAGTATTGGAGTATTTAGCGGGAACTGTGAATAGCCTTGTTTAAATTGAGAGTGGTAAAGTTTGGAATTTTGGGGGAAAGGGCCATTGGAGCTAATTGAGATTCGGCCCGTGGGTTGGTCATGATTCTATCTCTTATTTCCACCCAGCTTCCCCATCTTCGTCTTTTACATACAAATGAACGGAGTTTCATTCTTCTCGGGAAAAGAGGGGTTTGGCTCCACGTGGGGATCCGATTCCGGTTGTAATTGTGAAGATGATCCGTGGAGGTGGTGGGGTGGAACTCCCACGGTAGATCAATCTCAGCTCCCCCATTGACACCTCCTAATTGAAAGAGCCACTCTCAGCCCCTATCCCCACTCACCACTCACCTCCGCTTGAGTTACTTAATACGCTCAAAGAGTCCCAAGGCCTCTTATGTTCTACTTAAAACTAAATGATACACATGTTGGATGGGAGAAGATCACTTTCACTCCAATACTTCCCCTTTGTCAAATCTTTACGACACAAAAAATCCATCCAGGCTCAAATCTTCCACAAAATCCTATACCTTTCAAAACACTCCGTTTTTTACACAAATTACCAAATGGTCCTTGTTTAACTTTTAACCCTTTACTATAGGATCTTACATATATTGGTTTTTTGACAATCACTTGAATCTTACTCGTTTAACTGTAATAGTAAATTTAACTATTGTATTTATGTTGTGTAATCAAAATTTGAATGTTTTGATAAAGAAGGAATTTTGTCTTTTTGGGGTTTTGAACCATTTTGAATGAGTGACGAGATGTAATGAGGCAAGGGCTGGTGGTCCGCGATTATTTGAAATCTAAAAAACTCTGCCCGTCGCAATTCCCCCGCTCTCCCTTGTGAATAAATTTCATGGGTTTTGTTGGAGTTTTATTGATTCTCCAATTGAGATCGCGATCATCCCCATTACACGTCCGGAGAAGCTGAAGACAAGACGAGCAACAGCAGAAACGGGGGACTGTTGAGTGAACCCTCCACTTTGTAATCTGTCAAAGTTCTCTTTTTGGGAGGAATTAATGGACCACAACTCCATTCCTCTTCCCATTACCCCATTCAAGAGAGAATCGCTAAAAATATGAATTTTTATTATCCCTCGTCTTCCTCAGACTTCCTCCAACCCATCTCCATAATATTTGCATATAAATTTACAAAGTGGGGGATCAGAAGCTCCGTGGAGAAAAATCATCAGTTTCATCCGATTTCCCATCCTCTTAACATCAACTTAACTCACAACGTGCAATATGTATTTATGTATTCACCATATAATAAAAAAATCTTAAAGTTAGAATGTAAAGAATAAAATCTGACCATGTTTTGGCATTAAATGTTAAGATTATCAACTGCAGTGGATTTAGTTATATAAAAATTTATTTATTCTTATTTCCTGAAAAGTTTATTGCGTTTATCTACATTCATTTTTTTTATCAACAATTGGATCACAAAATTGCATTGGATTAAAATTTGATTTATGGAGTAAATAATATAATTTATAAAAATAATAGAAAATCTTAAATAATAGATAAATATTATGGAGGAGTAAAACACTGCATCTTTGAACGTTTTTGGAATTTGAATTTTTAAAGATTAAAGTGATTTTTTAAAAATCGTATTTTTATACACATTCTGTAAAGTTATTTACGGTAAGTTATTTCTATTTGAGGCTAAATGTGAAATTGAGAGTGATTTTCTTTTAAAGGCATTGGATTGAAATTCAAGCCATGGGCAAAAGAGATTAAAGTAAAAGAGAATTTTAATGGTAAATCAAAATAAATTGAGCCTTCGCCATTTCAATTCCTTCCCATGTAAATTGGGGAATTTTGGGGATGAGACTGAATGTCAATAAGGATGCCAATTCAAGTGCAACCAAAATCAATTCTTTTTCTATCTCAATCTCAAAAATGTCACGTTCTTGGTCCAACACGCCAATTTTTGTTTTTTTCATCTTTCTTTCAATTTTGCATACAAAATTTGAATTTCAAATCATTCAAAAATTCACAATCCTACCAAAATTCAAAATTCATTCAAAATTCAAAATTCATTCCAAAATCTTAAATAATAAATATTCAAAATATAATCTTTAACGAGAAAAATTAATCTCCATAAAAAATTATAATATTAAGAATTCTCCTGTATGTAAAATGAATGAATTGTATTTTTATAACATTTCCCACCAACTCAATTTTATACCAAGATCATAAATTATTGTCAAGATTGTGCAAAATATCTTGAAGCTTATAAATTAAGCGGAGAAAACTCTGTATGTAAATATATTGGATAAATAAAAGAAACAAAGCCGAGTGTATTTGGGTATTTGTGAAGTAGGGAATTCCAATGGGGTGGAATGACGAGATTCGAAAGAGGAAACAAAAGTTTTCTCCTTTCCGAGGAATCATAAAAATAAAGTGAGTTTTCTCTTGGAAGAGAGAAAAGTTCAAAATAACAACTTGGACGAGGACATAATCAGAAAGCAATTGGGAGACTCACACACACACACTCACTCCCAAGAACACCAAACTTTACACTCATGGAATCCCAATGGACCAAAGAAAAATCTCCAAGTGGAGCTCAAAGTCCGCTAAACTATTTTTTAATTATTTTCTCCAAAATACTTCCAACTATTTACTCCACTTGTTCAAACAATAAACTCCTTTAATCTCATTTTAAATGCACTTTCCCGCTCTTTCAACTAAAAAACTTTTTAGAATCATAAAATGCGTTTTAAATACACAAAATATATTTCCTCCTTACTTATTTCAAGTTAAACTAGGTTAGTTTTTTACTCTTGAGAAATTGCTTTGAATGCTATTATTCGTCTGAGCCTTTTACAGTTTTCGCACTGTTTACCAAAATAAGCATAGACATCATATTAGTACAAATACATATTTGTAGAATGGGAATATTTTTTATAGCTGTAAAAAAGCTGAAATGTAAAAGTTAATTTTACTGTCACGATTCTCATAATGATCATTAGAAGATTTTGAGTTTTGTAAAGGTTCTCTTTTGATGTCAAACGAAGAGGAAATTGGCTACATTGAATTTGGTGAGATGAACCAAGTTCCTTTTGAGAACAATGCCAAGTTGAAGTTTGCCTTTGACAGCTTTTCTCTTCTCTGCTTCCTCACGTGGATAATAAGAGGAAAACCCAACATTTCCGAGTTCCGACAAACCCATCCCGAGACACCCGTAAAAACAGTCTTTACACTTTTAATCGAATACGTCCAAATTTTAACTTAAAATTGTTTAAACGTCTGTTTCTTGTTTTAATCTTACACTTTTGTGTAACATCAATATCAGTAATAGCACTAATAACTTGTAATGATTAAATGAATCTTTAATTGATTGAATTTATTCTAAACAGTTTATGACTATTTTATTATAATTTTCATAATTCAAATAAATGGTAAAAAACATACCATTCTTTTCGTATTCAATAAGATAATTTTTATATAAAATATTTTTTAAAAATGCCTTTGGTGACTTTCAAGATGAGCCTTAAAGGTATGAAAAATCTTGTGATCTCTCCAAGTTCCTACTTATTACTTTTATCTCAATGTTTTCCTTTTGGGTTCATAACTCTTTGGGTTCTTTTACTTCTATCCCAAGTTTTTGAGTTTTCTTTTCCCTTGTGTCGTAGGGTGGACGTGGAGTGGTCGCGAAGGTTTATTCAGATTTTTCACAATTTGCATCTTAATTGCCACACTTACAACCTTTATGTTCCCCACACTCCGCCGACCGCCCATTTGAGTTCTTTGTGCACTTCGATAATGTCACACACACGGCACCCAAACAAACACACCATCTTCATACTTATAAACAACATCCAACCTCGTTTCATATTATTTTATATTCATTGTGTTTTTCTTTATATTGAATAATAGAGAGTATGTAAAACTACTATATCTGTATATATAAATTCCGTCTTTATATTACATTCATATTTACATACAAAGTTTACTTATTCTCTTATGCTTACGTGCTCTTTATATCGTTTCTATTCTCTTTATTCTCCTTCAACCTACCACAAGTATTATTATTATTATTCTCCATATAACCCGTGATGAAGTGGAGGAAAAGAAAAGTTTGGTCATAAACAACTTCCTCACAACCAAAGTGTTATCATTCTTTCTCTTATCTTTCCCTTCATTTATTCCATGTAAAGAGCAAGAAGAGCTGAATTGATCCACAACAATTTTCATCTCAAGCTTTCACTTCATCTACATAAACGGATGGAAATATTTGAATATTTATGAAACAATTTACAATTAGATCATTGTACTTATGAATCATATAGTGGAAATATTTGACGTATTAGAGTATTAGTTAATAAACATTTTAGAGTTGTATTTGTGATAATTTGTTTACTATTTAACCTACTTTTAATATAACCCAATTATTCAATATTCAATATTTACATTAGTTATGATTTTAAGTGTTTATGTTAAATGTTATTGAATTTCAATTTAGTTATTTGATTTAGAGAATGTTCTTGAAATAATGAATAACTAATCAGGATTTAATATAGGATTAAATTATGATTTTAAAATCAGAGAAATTGAAGAATAGCGAAACAGTTATTAAATAAGAAACAAAAATATTATTAAACAAAAAATTGAATTTTATATCTGGTGAAAATGAAGTTGATTTTATTCATCGTTCTTCTTTGTTTTCTTAAAACATTTTGCATATCTTCCCCAGTGGAAAATCCAACCCGGAATCAAGTCTTTGTTTTTCTCCCCAACGTCTCCTTCACATCCAATTTCTATCCAATTCTTCCTCAAAGTTTCTTCACTCCCCTTCCAGCTTCAACTTCGGTGTTTTTGAGAACTTCTTCACAGGTTTATCAGGGACAATTGTCAATTCCACATTCGGTTCCTTTTGCTGTTGCTATATTCGTTTTGCAGCCAAATGTAAGCCAACCATACAATTAAAACATTATTGTTAGTTGAACACTATTCCCTTAACTATAATAATTTTACTATAATTTTTTAAATACATTTAATTATTATTATTATTATTAACGGCTTTAGGGTCGTCTTTCATTTTTATGTGGCGGATCAATTTTAAGCAATTTGCACATTTTAACTGCTGGTCATTGCGTCGCAGCTCTCAATCCAATTAATCAATATTATGTCTTTCTTGGTGCACATGACTTTCATTCGCGGGAAGAACATTCAAGACAAGTTGTACCGTTCCAACCCGCCAATGCAGTTGCTCATCCGTATATTTAATCGCTGTTACTTTACTGAATTAGATAATTTTTGCAAGTTAAATTATATAATATAATTTCAATCTAATTATTATTGTTTTTGAAGTGAATATTTGGGATCATCATTGTTGATAAATGACGTTGGAATTATTCGTTTGGATCGTTCGATGATTTTTTCTCCTTATGTCACTTCGGTGTGTTTGGATTCTCCTCTTCCTTGGGGCACAGTCGTTGGTTGGGGAATTGTTGGATGTGGGGGAGAATCAGCACATGTACTTTTACAAGCTACTGGAATTGTTTTGGCCAATGTTGAATGCGAAAAGAGATGGATGGAACTTGGACGCCATCATTGGTTTCATCCCACCCAATTGTGTGTTCAAATGATTAATCAAGCACCAAATAGCGGAGATTCAGGTCAATATTTATAAATTTATTAAATTAAATATTAGGATTATTAATAAATCACTTCATCGAATCTTATAATGATTAATTTTTTAAAAAAAATGATATTTCTATGTTCCATTATAGGTGGACCGCTTTTTGTTACTGTCAACGGTCGCCATAAACAGGTTAAATTGTAGTCATTTCTTACAATAACGTATGAAATACGTAAGTTATGAAATACTATACTTTAGTTAAATTCGGCATTTCCATACTGAATTTAATTAATATTATATATTTTAATGTATGTGAATTATTTTAATAATAATTTAATAGGTTGCGGTTGTAAGTGCTGGATTGATTAATCCTCAAACCAATTGTCCGATGCCTGAAGTTCCCTCCATTTACACCCGCATTGATCAATTCAGGAGTTTTATTGAGAAGGTCGTTGGAGAAAATGTTTTTTGTTAAATCTCAATTCCATATTAAAGTCTTATTTTTTATTTGTATTTACATTAATTTGGTATATGAATCAGAAAAAAATTGGAATACGTGTAATAATAAAAAGAGTGATTTTAATTTTTTCAACTTTTAAATCAATATCAATTGACTTGAACATAAGAAAACTTTTTAATATAAAATACATTATTGTGTAATTCATTAATTTTTAAAAATTCCCCTCGATTTTTGTTTTTCCTCCATTCGCACGAGAATCGGGGACTCTGAGAGATTCGTAGTTGTTGAAGTTGCCGACTCCGTCTCACTCTCAGAATTTCCCGTCGAGAGGTCCGTCGTTGTCGAATAGTAAACTTGAGGTTTAGCGGCGAGGATATTGACCGATGCTTTTTGGCCGATGGTTCCAAGGAATTTCCATACGATTATAAACATATAAATGTTGAGTATGAGCAAGAAGATGTTAAGGGCAAGAATTGAATAAGAACCAGCAATGACCGAAGGATTCACCACCAACACGAAAAACATCACAATTTGAAAAAACATTCCAACTCCCGTCCAAGCAATCCAAGGATAGCACAACGACTTCTTATCCTAAAACAAAAGACAAAATAAATTATTTGATAATATTAACCATCTTTATTTACTGAATTCTAACAACTTAATTTTTATTATATATGAATAAATTAAATTTTAATACATTATTAGATTATTCATAAATTAAATTTACTTTTAAGATCCCCACAAGAAGAACGATGGAAAAGAGGAATCCGAATATTTGTATGATGTAAACGGCTATTCAAAAATTTATTTATTTATTAATAGTGATTTTAATGGAATAATTATAGTTTTGTTATTATGTGCTTTGCAATTTTACACCCATAATCAAAATGAAATTTACCGACAAGCGTCGCAACGGCTGATCCATGTGACATATGAGCTTCATCCTCAATTTCCTCTTCAAACCGATATTCACCAAAGTTCCCAGCAATAGATGTGTAAAGGATTTGGATGTAATATATCTATAAAAATCATTAATTATGCATGTGTATCAATGAACGTTGGTATAATACATTGATTGTAAACTATTTAATGGTCGAATGAATAAATTCTAAATAAACAAAATAATTGATTTATGAAATATTGTAAACAGATTAAAATTTTATTATTGTTTTTAGTTTATTACAAGAATGCAAATATATGCCACAGATTTTGCTCCACCCTTTAGTGTAAATCCGCAAAGGCGACAAGGATTGTCAAACATTTTTATGCACTTTCAAATTACTCGATTTTATATTTTTCAAAGTTTATGAAAACTTATACAAAATAGACTCGATTTAAACAATTTTCATGGTTTTTGATATTTTTTAAACATTAATTGTTTGATATGTGATTTGGTCAATAAAGAATTAAAATGAAAATGCTTTTAATTTCATGATGCGATTAGGATTTTGGAATAACTTTAACAATTTTTACAGATTAAAACATCACATTTTATTATATTACATACCAGATTTCTTGGTGCCGATCTTAAATCACAAAACAGTCAAACTTACCATTTGGCGTCTATCACAATCGTTTGTCAAATAATTTAAGAATCATTTTTAATTGTTGTAAACATTACAAATTGATTATCTTTTATCATCGAGTATCACTGTGCATTGTTTATAGTTATAAATATTAAGTTAGCAATATTAAAGATTCACAAATGGTAGGATGTGTTTATACATCCCAACGATCATTTGTTTAAGGAAGTTAATGTCCAAGTCTGAATATCAATGTTTCTTTAATGTCCAAAACGCCAGAGTGATCTTTCCTTCTTCATTTTCTTTTCATCGGGCTCAACTCCCTCTCTATTTTGATGCTAAAATCAAATTATTGTTAAATTAATGAGTAATAAATTAAATTAACAAGAAAAATCACTAGAAAACATAGCCGCTAAATAATTTTTTTTAAAAAGTTAATTAAATGGTTAAAATCAGCAATAATGAATAGGTAGCTTCCTTCGTTTCCATCCTTCAATACCTACCATAAAAATGGGAGTCTAAACTCTAAATATTATTAACTTATTTCACTGATTGAAGCAATGCTTTCCGACATTCGAAGTTCCATCGCTTTGTTCTTCTTGTAAGTGACAACTGGAGATGGAAGTCTCTTCATCTTCTTCCTACGCTACTCCTTCCGCTGTGGAACTGTCAAAACCATTTCAGACTCCGTTGGTGGCAATTTCAGAATTTCAGAATCGGTTGGTTCAAGTTCGGGTTCTTCCTCTGTTGGACTTCCCGGTTCCTTCTCGTTGACCTTTTTGTATTTGTCCTTTTGCTTCTTTCTCACCTTTTCTTCCTTCTTCCTCTCTTTTTCAATCTTCTTCTCTTCCTGAATCTCCTCATACTCATCCTCGTACACCTCGAGTTTCTCCAGAGCCTTTTCTTCTTTGCTTCCATGCTCGACCTTCTTATCAATCAAATGAGTATTGTCGGAATTCTTCAATGTCGTGATTCCCTTTTTAGCTAAGTAAATTCGAGCTTTGATTCCGCAATAGTAGAAGAAGAGCGAAAGAAGAAGGATGATAATGTTAATGCCAATGACAGGAGCCACATGGTAATGAAGATCTTTCTCAACAACGTCGTATGTCTTTTTGAAAGCATCGCTGTTTCCTTCCCCGCCAGTCTTCGTCCTCGACATGTGAAGGGTAAGGAATTCAGTTTCACCAATGAGGATAAGCACAAGAGCAAAGCCAAGAACGCAAATGAGAACTTTGCAGCAAACACGCCAAATATCCACAAGCGGCCATTTGGTTTTCAACTTTTTTACCTAAAAATTCATGCATTTAGACATTATTACAATTTATGCAGGTATTTAAATCGTATTTTAATTTTAATTTAATTTACAAAAGTATGGAAAATTCATCAATTAAATTTCATAGTTTAATTTTAATTTCAAATTACGGCATAGAAAATGAGCGTGATGCAAATGAAAATTTCTGCCACGCTGGCCAGCCCCGCCACGATCCCACCAACAATGAGGAAAATTTGGACTCTTTTAAAATATTCCTTTTCGTCATCGCTCATGATCTCATTGTTGATCCCAAGGGTTGTGCTAAGACTTTCTTCGTGAATCAACACAAGTGAACAGATCAGAAGGAGCAATCCAACTCCCTGCAATCATACACAAAAAGCATTTCATACGAGAATAAAATTGAGAATATTGAGCTTGAAATTAGCAAAGTTTGAGTAGAATTAAAATAGGCTTAAAGTGTCTTAATTAACGGGTTTAAAGATAAACTTACAATTGCCATGAAGTGGAATACTCGATCTGCATCGAAGTACATTGTGGTGGAGTTAAACTCGAAAGACTACCAATTCCAATTAAATTTTTATTCACATTTTCCAAAAGACAAATTTTAGCTCATTTTCAGAAGTCTTCAAATTCGGAAAATCATTTCAAGTTCTCATGATCAACAAATGCATTTTCATATCCTTGGTATTTTTTCGCAATTCAATTTCATTTAATTTTCCAAAAAGTCACATACAATTTTTACTACAGTTCGATAGATGTATTTACAAATGGATGGATAAAGTGAAGAGAGAGTTAATGGAAACTTGGCGTTAAGGAAAATTGTAACAAAAGCCGATGAAATTTTATCTTGGTGAGATAAAAAGCCTCAAAGATGAGGAGGAGAAAAGTGAGGAAAAAGGAGAGAGAAAAGTGAAGGAAAGTTTTGGGTGTAAAGTTGGGCCATACTTCATTTTGTGGCCATACATAAGTAAATAGGGTGGATAAATATTATGCTAACAAGATCCTCCCTTTAACACTCCTTGTAAGTTGAGGAGAAACCTCAGGTTTCCTCTTTGAAAACTTATACACAAAGGACCACCCCAATACACTTACAATTTACAAGTGTGGCCCACTTCGCTCCTTAAACTATGATTTAATACCTTGGAACTTGAGGAATTCAAGTTGCCAAAAAGCAATATGAACCTTCTATGCACTTTTACTTTGAAAAATCAAACACCCTATTAAAAATGAAATATTTAAACAAAATGTATGGTACAGTGAATATTAATATGTCTATTCTGTATACGTACATTACATTAGATAGCTTTATGTTAGTAATATGTATGGTATATGAGCACTTATTATTATTGCAATAAATAACAAGGAATCTTATTTATACAGTGAATTGTCTTCAATAATATTTACATTTTTATGGCGTTTTTACGTTTTACTCCTTTGAATTTTCTTGTAAATGAATTTGAATTCATTTTATGGGATATAAAATGTGAAAATGTTGAATAGTATGAGAATAATTTTGCAATTAAAAGGAGAAACACTCCGAGTGAGATCTTTTGTTTAGAAATGTCTTTAAGGATGAGAAAAGGTATGAAAGGAGGAGAGGGGAAATGTCCGAAACGAAATGAGAATGGGAAGGATCGAAAGTTTCTCATTTCCTTTAATGGGAAAGGAGGAAATTGAAATTGAAAAATCCACTTCTGACCTAACCGTTTTCTCCAGATGTCAGGGACAATTATTATCCCTTTACAGCTCCCACTCTCCTCCATATGAAATTAAAGGATACCAAGAAAAAATTGAGAGAGTTTCTACATATTAAATTTATTCAACAATAAAATTTATGTATGTACATAGTTACAATGAAATTATATATATATTGTATATATATTGTCATTATTTATATATATATATATATACACAGTGATGTCACGAATTTTGATACCTTCCAATATTAATTTAATTTTCTATTAAACACAAAGATGTAT
>JAQGBZ010000597.1:0-28139 GCA_034687125.1 Neelides folsomi
TTAAATTATTATGTTATAACAATTGTGTTATTAATTACCTATGCTATTGTGTATTATGTTATAACTTGATGGACCCCTCACGTAGGCCATTAAGACCCTTTGTGAAAACCTAATTGTATTATTATAGTATTAAATATAAATATTGCATGCAATTTGTTAACAATGGAATCTTTGCATATATTGTGTTTGGCATCGGGCAAACTTTAATATTTCACTACTTTGTATTTTATTAGGTAATTGGTGGTTTTTAAGCTTTAATTGTTAATAAAGATTAATTTTTAATGGAAGATTAAGTTAAAAACATGTTTAGGGACTATCTCAAATAATTCAAAATTGTTCAAATGCCTTTAAAAACCTTTTGACCTTAAAAAATAATTTATAGTGTTAAAATTATTCTAACTGGACATTTTATTCAATATCTAAGTTAGCATACTTTTACTTTATTTATTAAATTACCTATAATTTTCTAAGTTTAATTTAATTTGAGGTTTCTCTTATATATATATATATATATATATATATATATATGTTTTGCAAAATAATGTTTTAGCTTTTATTCCATGTATTTGAATTTAATTGAATGGATTAAAAATCATAACATTTCTTATTAATTTTTAGGGTTTTTATTATAGAATCGCTTATGTTCAGAATTTTATTAAATAAGTTTTTATTTAATTCATTAAATGTTAATCTATTAAATAATACATATTTTATATAAAATAATTAAGAATAAACCTTGATATTCAAAACTTAATTATTCATGTTTACCAAATACGTCAAGTATTTTTTTATTTTAATTATAAAATTTTGTTCATTATTTGTTTATATAAATTGAAATTTTAAAATAGACAACGTTGTTTTTGAGAAACATTTTTTGAATAAAATAACTTTTCCCCTGATGACTATTTTCTATCCTTTTGTGTTTCTTTGTTTTAGTAGCAATTTCGCTTATGATTTTAAATACCACTGGGATGATTTTAATCAAATCCATAAATTCATTTATATTTATTATGCCATCGGAATCTTCGCTGTTGCCTCAACTTCAATCAAAATGTTCAATTCCATTCAACTCATTTCTTACATGTTGAATCAAGTTTTTAAAATTGACAGCTCAATTCAAAGTAAATAATTATAAAAATATAATATCTAGGTATATTAATTTGTTTTTCATTGTAAATTAATAAATGTTTTATTTTTTCCTTGTAGAAATCTTTTTTCGTGATTTAAATGATGACGAACTAAAAAAAATTAAAAGTAAACTTTTCAAACTTGTTTTAATATTTGTATGTGCTATAGCCTTATTTTACTCATTGGCTCTATTTCTCTCAATTCAATCATATTTTGATAAAATGTATCCATTCAATCGGTATTTCTTCAATTATGTTGAAAAAATCTTAGGAACTTCGCCCGAACTTGAGCTTTTGGGCTTTTTCATGAATTTACTGATGACAGGGTTAGCAATTTCTTATTTTGCTGCTCTAGGAGGAGTAGCCATAATTTACGTTATCCATTTAATTTTCGCTTTAAACTTCATGGGAAACGAACGCGAGAAATACGGAAATGAATTCACGTTTTACCGCCTGTTTAAAATCGAGAGAATTCTATTCAGCATTTTCAACAATTATTTAAATGAATTCGTTGTCTTATTTGGGGCGTGTACTTTTCTTACCAACGTTTTGGTCAATTTTTGCGCAATTAGATTTTTCGCCATTCAAGAAATGCCTGGGTATTTGGGGTGGCCAGTTGTAGCTTTCAATATCCTTCAATTTTGTTATTGGGTTTTATACACAAGTTGGCCGATTTGGAAAATGATATTAGGAGATTGGAGATTGAGGACAAATATTGCAAGCTATTGGTTAAGGCGATTCAATCCTTTCAATTCAACAATGGAATTTTTTTCAAACTTTCTTCAAATACTTTCGTGCAAGCATATATCTTTAGTATTGAGCAGACCATTTCATTACTATTGACCTATTGATTGTAAAACTGTATTAATTGACCATTTTTTATTTTATACATTTAGGACATTTAGTACCTATGTATTAATGTCTCTTTCCTATTTACTCTTTCCTAAAAGTTGCTACATATAATTTATATGTAATTGCTATATGTACGCAATATGTTAGCGGGGCATATTGAAATAATTAAGAGACCATAGACTAATTGCTGCTCACGTTTGTGCTCTTACTTCACACGTTTTGGGGGTTCTTGTATTTGCTGTATTACCCAAAGTGCTCTGCTCTTATTTCTGGCTCATCAATGTTTTTTTATATTGAACATGGAATAATAAAATAATAATGTTATTTCATTTTTACTAATTAAATGATTAATTACTGAATAATTGATAAATATTTGATATTAAGTTTATAGGTATAAAAGGTAGGTAAAAAAGCTGACATAAATACTTAATGAGTTTGCTATGCAATAATTGACACGAAAGAATATTAGAAAATTCTTAAGCGTGCCAATTAATTTTAATTATATGGCTTTAATTAAATATCAGATTAATTAACTGATTGGATTAATAAATGAATTATGAAAATTTTTATTTCATAGAAATTTTTCAAAACTACAAAAGAATAAAAAGTTCTTTTAAAATTATTTATATAAAATTTTTTATATAACGAGGGAATTAGACAATACAATTTTTATTAACCACAAATGATAGGAAGTGAATGCATTTGATTTACCAGTAAATCGTGTATTTGAAAATTCGTTAGTACTTAATTGTTAATTCCAAACTACACTTAAATTAATTATTTCACATTCCCTAATGAAATGAATATTAAATTTGTATGTTTCATAACTTTATTGAATTTTTGCTCGGTTTCAAATGAAGAGTGCACAATTGTAAAGTTTGTAAACTTGTTGAAATGTTTGAAATGTTTTTATTTTTATTTTAATCAAATTGTAATATTAAATTTTTTTCAATTAGAGTCTCGATGGAGCAAATTCCTTATCTGATGTATTTGAACTTTTAAACGCTCCCGTTGAGAAATATAAGAAATTGATTTATCAATATAAGTAATTGATTTATCAATATATATCAGTATGATATTTGTATATTACATATTATTTTATTACAAACAAAAACTAATGCAAATAATAAATTTATTTATTTAGGACAAACACTAAAAAACAAAAAAATAAAGAAATCTTAATAAACAGTGATAAAAATAATCAAGTAAATGCTTTCGCTAATTACTTATTTTTTGTTTTAATTTTATTAACTAAATATTTATAACACCTAGTAAAATTGTTAATGAATCAAATATTATATCAGTATATCAGTATGATGTATCTCACCTATGTGTGTTTATTCAAAATTAGGATAAAAATATCGTAGAGAGAGATTCGTGCGATTTTAAGGAAAATTTCGAAGGAATTTTAAAAGAAAAGGAAGGTTGCGATCTACAAAAATTTGAAGAAATTCATAACGATTATCTTGAACTCAATGGCAAGTGCAATGAAAATCTGTCAAAGGGATTTTTTACTAACCTTTGGCTTAAAGTTAAAAATTTGATTACTTATATAAAATCATTATTTTAAATGGAAATTTATAAATGGAAGGATCATGCCTTGATTAGGACCTCAAAATTTTATCTGGCTCTAAGGCCGTCACTTGTGATGGGTGATGGTTGACCTATTATAAACACTATATTTTATATACATACTTATTCATAAACTTAAAATTTCGTTTTAAATTATATGCTATTAATTTTTTTAATTTGCACTAGATAAAATTGAATAAAGTTAAGATTTACACTAGATATTATATGGATTTATTTTGATTTATAATAGATACTATTTGAAAATCTTTCAATATGCATTAGATATTATGCGATTTAGTAAGTTGTACCTACTAAAAATTTATGGCTAGAACAGTCAATGAGCACCATGTCGCTGATTCTCAGTCTTTAAAACTTTGACCTTTTAACTTGTCTATTAACTTAACTAATAATGTTTTCTTCTAAAATAATAAATTTTTTATTTACTTGTGGTGTAGCTGGTAAACCCGACGAAACCAAATGAACAATTCCAATTAGATACAAAAACAAGTAGAGAAACAAGACGTTCAATTTTCCTCCCATTCTTAAACAAATTTTATATGTATTACAATAGTACAATCAACGAAAATGTAAAGTTAAAAATTTAAAAAAATAATTCACTTTGAGACAGATATAATGTTTCTCTTCCAATTAACAATTCCAAGAGCGAAGGAAAGTTTTGAATAATTATATTATGTTCTTAAGCAATATGTTCATACTGGAGAAATGTTACTTTAATGATATGTTAATGATAATATAATTATTATGTGCTTACATTGGTACCTAATGCATAAAGCAATTTTAATCAAAGTTCATGAAGATTTTAATATATTAATGTATTGTTAAATTAATATTTAATCGATAATAAAATACTTTTTTTTAATAATAAACTTTCACAAATTAACAAAGCATTCCTTTAATTAAACTTTAATACGCCATATAATTACATGCACGAAATATAACACGAAATATTCTTTGTATAACACGAAATAGAAAATGAACATGTATAATTGCTTTAATAAAATATTTTTATATTTATCTAAAGATTACAATAAGAGTATATAAGCTAAAAGGAAAGTATTATTACCTCAATATCCATTAACGTAAATCATTGTTTTGATAAACCAAATGACTGTGAAATAATATTGAATATTAAAAGTACTAAATCTACTAATCTACTTTAATTAATTTATAATTTAATACTTTCATCATGAAAATCTAATATTTACCTGAATTTTTTATTTTGTTAGCGTTTTTAAGTATCAATCAACTTTTGTTATTTCTTTTACTATGGCTATTTTTGAATAACTTTAAGTAAATAACTATAAGTACTAAATTCTAATTATTAATTCATTTTGATTTAAATATTCAATAAGCATTTCATTTCATTGAAAACTCAATTTTAGATTTATAATAAATCATATAAATATTTTATATTGATATTAACATTTTTCAATAGCAAATCATTACAAACATATCATATACGTGTATATCACATTGAAATCATTTAATATTTAAGAATTTAATCTCATAACCACATGTTAATTTATAATCCTTCCTTAATATTTGATTTATAAACAATAAAATAATTGATTAATTTTGTTTAATTATTTGTGAATGTGGTTTAGGATTCATCAGAAATGATTTTACATTTTTATTTTGACAACTGAATAAATAAATCAAGAATTTATTGTTCCTAATAATCTGAATAACCTTTAAACTTATTTAACAAAATTACAAAATTATATAGGTAGTTCAATGTTAAAAATTTGTTATTTAACAATTCCAACAAATAAGGTAAATAAAACAAAAATCAAAAGTTTAATCCAAGTAGCAGATGTTCAAATATACAAAAATCCTTTTTTAACAATAAGTGTCAACTATAAATAAAAATTACAAATGTTTAAATTTTATAAATTTCAAAATAATACATGGTAGTCATTAAGATAGAAAAAGATTAAAATGGGAAAGTTTATATTTATAATATTGTCTTTTGTGGCAATCACTTTTGCATCCGTTGTGGTATTTTAATTTTTATATCTAAATCATCACGAAATCACCATTAAACAATATTAAGAATAAAATAATAGAATAAAAATAATAAAATTGATCTTTTATCTTATGTATATTCAATTCTATCGTTGCATTTATTCTTTTAGGAAAAAAAAGAAAAACTTGGGTTCGTATATGGATGTAAATTTCAAATAATTATTTAACAATTTTAAATTGTTTTTTTAGATCTAAATATATGATTGTATTAAAATGATTTTTTAATTATAATTCAATTTAATATTCATGAATATTTAATAAAAATTAATTTAAATTTCTTAACCTTAATTATAGCAACTAAAGCGCCCGTAAATCCAACTCCCAAACCTACAACAAAGCCTAATCCAAATCCAACTCCTAAGCCAACTACAAAGCCAAATCCCCAACCTGCTCCAACACCTGGAACCTCATGTGTTAAAACCTTTTCAGTTGGAAATTACAATGGCCAAGGAAATAAAAATTCCCCAACTGCAGCTTTAACTTCCGCCACAACTTCCAATTTTGCTACAGATTGTCTCATTGCTCATAATTATTATAGAATAAGACATGGCGTTCCAGAAATGACCCAAGACCCAAAGGTGGAACAAAATTAATAAAAAAATGAATTTTGAATTTACTAATGATAAATTTTAAAATTTCAGCTAAATGCCGCAGCAACAGTTTATGCGCAGTATCTAGCAGCAAACAATATATTCCAACATAGTTCTGCTGATTCGCGAGATAATCAAGGGGAGAATTTATTCCAAATTGGCGGCGGAGGAATTCCATGTGGAAATGTTGCTACTGATTATTGGTACGATGAAAATCATTATTATGATTATGACAATCCTCCAGACAACGATCCAACTCGTTTTGTCAAAGTTGGTCACTTTACACAAGTAATATGGAAAACTTCAGCATTACTTGGATGTGGATTTGCAACTAAAAATGGAAAAACTTGGGTTGTCGCTAGATATAGTCCAGGTGGAAATATCCAGGGAGCTTTTGTTGAAAACGTTCCCAAACCCAAACCATAATTTATATTAGTTGAATCATATTTTAAATAAAATAATGTTATCACTTGATGAAAAAATCGAATATATTAATTTTTGATCTTTAATATCAATTTTGTGTTTTAACTTAAATGAGAATAAAAATCAAAGTATCATTTTACCATTTTTTAACTTACATTATTAAAATTCATTTGATTGCATCATCAGCAAATCGATTGTGGCCCATTGGAACTGTTGTAATTTGGATTATTTGGAAATCTAAAAAGAATATATATTTAATTTCAACCTGAGTTATATTAATTGTAATTACTTGTAGGAGAACAATTAATATTACTAATTAAAGGAAAAACAAAACTAACCTTTTGGGAACTTTTGAATATTTATTTGAATAATGGACTGATCATCGAAGAAATTCAAATAAACATCTGTTTGGGTGTCAATGAGCAATTTCGAAAGTTTCATTTCTTCCTTGTCAATCGGCTTCCTCACTCTTTTGGTTTTCGTGACCCGCGCATTGCGATATTCCAGTTCTTCAAGACGTCTTAAAAATAATAAATATTAATGGGTTTAATAAATATCAAATTGTTATGCTAAAGATTAATTGTAAAGGTTAAGCAGCAAGTTAAATAATTAATCTTAATTTTCTTACAAGTTGATTGCCATTCGATCCAATAGTTCTCCTTTTAAATAAAACCCGTGTGACACAGAGAGGAAATAAAAACAATCGGGGAATTTCTTTTGCTGCCACATCGAAAGAGCCAGGAATTTGTTCAAAGCTTTTAAATTAAAATTAAAACATTTAGTTTATTTAATCCACATTTTAATTAATAATGAAATACAAAATCGTTATTAGAATTTTTTAAATAATTTAACAATTTAGTTAATTGTGATTAAATTACCATTAAGCCGATAGCCAAAGAAATTGTCCCTCAATTCCGCAACTCCTTCGAGAAGATCCGCATCGAACAAACTGAACTTCTCGATTTGACTCGGTTTGACAAAGAGAATTTGCCAATAAAAATATTTCCTCCATTTTCCTCTCTTCCTCCTCTTTGAGCCATTTGAGCTGATTGGATTTGGGGGTTTCCAACATTTGGATTTTCTTCATTTCCATTTTGGCCCATTTGTCAAGCATGGTGGTGTGTTCGTCTCTGGAAATCAGCATTTCCCGCCCCAAATCAATCAACTTCTTCATCTTGTTGACATTCTCTGGGTCAAGCTGCTTGGTCCAATGGTTGAGACTCATTTTCTTCTCAAGTTCTTCTTCTTAAATTTTCATTTTATTTTTATGTTCTTCAGAAGAGGCGAAAGTTTCCCTCTAAGTTTCGGTATTAAACCTTTCGTTTTCCTTAGCTTCCAGCCGTTTATATTCCTCGGGGCTCCACAGTTCCTCTGGTTCAAAATACTTGGACGGATTTTTGAGTAATCAGCCTCACCTGAATCGTCTGTCTCATCTGACTTTTCTGGTTGGTCAAGGGTCAAGGAGCTGAATTTTTTGAGCAAGTCTTCTTCTTTTGAATCTCTCACAATTTTGGAATTTCCTACTTTTTTGTATTTACTGCCAACTTTTTAGTATTTCTTTTTCCTTGCTTTCTCCTTTTTATCCAATTTAGAGAGAGTGTCTTTGTAAAGGTTTTTAACATTAAATTGAAACTCATCGCTCCAATCGGCCATTCCCTCCTTGGGCTTAACAACATCGACTTCTTCTTTAATGACTAACGGTTGACCTTTGACGGTCGCCATTGGAGCTCCGCCCAAGGTCCAATGACAAATTTGTCATTTTTGTACTTTGACATGGCGGCTTTGATCCGGTCGTGGACGGGGATTGGGGAAGGGGACGAGGGGATTTTGAAACGATTCGTGGCATCGCCGAATTCTTGGTTCATTTACTGATTGAATTCCTGCAAAATTAGGTCGCAGATTGACTCGGTGAGAGTTCGTTTGAAGCAGGAGAGCGGCATCGACGGAACAAATGGAGGAAAATTGAATTTACGGATGTTCCGATCGGATTTGCGATTCATTTGTGGAGTTCCGGGGATGGGGATTTCATCTGATTTGTCTTTCAATTTGGTTGTGTCTAAAATTCAATTTATTTGATTTAATTTATTAAACATTTAAATTGATTAAAAATATAGTTAATTAAATACCATAAATGGCTAAAAAGTAAAACCCGATGGGAGGCCCGGGAGAAAAACATGTCCGTTGTATAATTTGCGGGTTCTCGCATGAATCTTCGTTCTTGCGGTTTTTATCCGCTGGCATTTGTATGTTATTTGAGACATTTGAGACAGTCGAAAATGGGAAAAAAGACAAAAATAAAATGAACTATTGACATGGAATTTTTGAGTAAAACACTACAAGCATCTTCGGTTTTAATTTCAAATTCACAATGTAAAAAGTTTATTTATTTAAATAATTGTTTAATTAATAAGCAAGTGAAGAGTTATTGAAATTGATCAAGTTGTTGAATTCCTCACGGATGGATTCGAGCTTTAATTGGAAATTGAAAACGTCAGTCAAATACTTTGCGATTTTCGACATTGTAAGCTCAATGAAATATTATGATTCCGAACTTTACATCGAATCGAACTTTATTTACATACATTATTTACATTACTTTTTAAATTACAATGTTCGATGTCATTTTAAGGCTTATGGTGTTTTGGCCGCCGCATGGAACACCCTGAGGTTCGTTGACCTGGAACATTTCCAATCACATAAAAAATCAAAATTGTATCTCTTCCAGCACCAATACAAAAAAGACGAATTCTACGATCTCGACTATCTCTGTATTGAACCTCATTTAACAAAATTAAAAATATTTACAAAAAAATTCAATCTTTGCTACTCAAAACGGCAAAGTCATTGTAAACCCAATCATTTTATAACTAATGGATAAGTGGATCATTAAGAATACATAATTAAATATTTAAGATTTAACAATTCCTCCTATTTTCAGATGCGTATTTGATCAGCGGTTATATCTTACTTGCCGTTTACTTCATCCTTGGAATCCTCCTTTTAAATTCGGCTATCAAAGTAATTTACCTAACTTAACCTAACTTAAAACTTAAATTAAAAGTTAACAGTAACAAAATTAAATTAGCCCAAATCAACTATAATTGACACAAGATTTACTTAAATAAATATATTGAAAATATAGTTAAACTAATGAAAATAGTTAATGAAAATGGTTAATTAAATTAATAATTAAATATATTTTTTATTATTTTCTAACGTTTTAGTCGAACTCTAATGGAGCTGTTGGTTTCATCTGTGGAAGCGTGATCCTCCTCCTCACTTGGATCATCGTCCTCAGCGTGTTCCACCGATATTCCTTCATCTTCCTTTTCCTCCTGTTTGTGGTGAAGGCCTGGGAACTCTGCATCGTCACCTACTTCATCGACTTCTTGGCCAAGGACAATAAAATGAAAATCGAGGATCCGGACGTTACCGGGACGATGGTCATCCGCTCCGAACCGCTCCTCTACTCCGCTCCGTATTACTATGATGACTATTACCCCTACTACGATCCGCTCTTCAACTACGGCTATGGCCCGTACCATCAAATGTCTTACAAAATCGTTGCCATCAAGAAGATCCAAAAGCCGGGGAACTCGGGGAAGAAAGAGAGAATTGGAAACCCTGCGAAGGAACTAGAAAACAGCTCGGATTACACTGGGAACTTTTTCCCGCCCGTTCCACAAAACCGGCAAGAACCTGCGACTCCTGCAGGGACCAATGCGGTGGCAGGGTTAAGGAGCGGGATCATTCAAACGGGATCTGTCGGTAGTTCGGAACCTTCGGAACCGAGTTCGGTTCGGTCCCAAGGCTCGGATTTGGATTTCACTGGGATGATGCAGCGAGAGTAAGCAGAGCATGGGATTTAATACACAAACATCTGCTGGGAATTCGACCAACAATGTGAATTCAACCTCGGCAGTTCAAAGACGTGTTAATACGCCAACATCCTTTGGTTTAAGTCCAACTTAAACCAAATTACTAAATAAAATATTAAAATCATTTATGCCAACCTGTCAATTATTATAAAAATGAGAATTATGAATACCTTTACAATAAAATTATGCATAAAATATGTATAAGCGTTATTAGTGGTTATTAATGATTCTTAAATTTTAAGTGTGATCGTACGAAATAAATAATGAATATTTTAAAATGAATCATGTTTATGAATTTAAATATTAAAATTCAAGATTTTCAATATAAATAAATATCATTATTTAAGCGAGCAAATTAATCTTTAATTAAATTTTGTATGTTGAAGGTTAGATGATGCAAGTTAGTAAAAACTAAATACCAAATAATACGTATTTAAAATGAATTATTAAACGATTGATCTCTTATATATTATGCAGTTCTTTCATTTAATACCAATATTATACATAATATATGTTTTGGTCATTATTTTATAGATATTTGATAATACACACTATTACAGTTTAATTTACTATACAAATTAAAACCAAATTGAAAAGTGTAAAATCCTTAATGTATACTCAATACATGTATATTTATGAAAATTTAAATATACATTATATATCATTATATAGAATGTACTGATATATCAAGTATGCAATCAAAATAAGAATCCAATATTATAGACTTAAAAATTATATATTAAAATCGCTTAGGCATTGAAGTAAGTGGCTGATTTGGTGAAGTTTTTCAAATTATTCAATCATCAAACAGAAAAGTTTGATGATTGAATCTTACAAAACCGTGAAATAAATTTCTTCAAAAATGGTTTCAAAAACTTATATTTCATGTCTATTTTTAATATTTAAAATAAAATGTATTTTAGCACCATTAATATTATCGTTTGATAATTATAAAATAAATTTTGGGAACATTTCAAAATATTTATTGGCAATGTGCAATTGTCGTGTTGATTTGATCGGTGCATGGAATGAAAAAGACGACATTCAAGATTCGGCTATTTCTCAAAAGTATCTTTTAATGTTTGCAAAAATGAATTCAACACTCTTTTTAGACCAAAACAACAAAAATACTTCTTAAATGATACTCAATATCGTTGTTATAAACATGGCTTGAAATATAATCCATACAATAATTTAAATCAAACGACTCGCAACTATTTTGAAACAAAGTATCTCAGATGTTCAGCAAGGTTTTACATTTTCTCATTAAAAAGTTCGATTATTGAAAATTACGGAAATGATGAATACAAACTAAAAAGGCTATATCAGTTAATGAACGATTTCAGCAGCAAAATTATTAATTTAAGGGTGAGTCCGACATTTTCCATTATTGTCCATTCTGCTCACACAACATTAGAGATTGCCATAATAGAAGAACAATTCATTGTAAATTTCTTCAGTTTAAAATTTTATTCAAGTTATTTTGTTTCAATTAATTTTTCCCTTTCAATGGTCTGCATTGAATGCATGTATAGTTTCGACGAACCCAATTTGGAATCATTGTTAAATTTATCTAACATTGTCCAATCAGAGGAATCGAATGAAATAATTTTACGGAAATTGCCAATTGTTTGGAACAAATCCTTAAGGAATATGAATTATTTTAGCAGGTCTACTGCCTTGAGGAGAAAGCTGCGATACAATTCCATTTGATACAGTTCAATGCATATTAATCGAAATAAATAAGATATTTAATTTTTCATCTGCGTCTAATAGCGTTTTCAATCCAACAGCTCCTATAAGGTTCGAAGAAATATTTTTCCCTAGAGTATATTTATCTAACCAAAATTATTTTTATGCGAGTTTTTGGCACGGAGTTGCCAAAAGCGGAATTACATTTTTAATCATTATTGATAAAAATTCGGTTGATTGGTTTACATTGGTAAAGCCTTTTGATTTGAATATCTGGGTTGTCCTTTTTGCTACCATTGTAATGGCGTCTGGTATTTTATTTTTGTATTTTTATCTTTTGGGATTAAATAAAAACATTTCGGGACCTTTATATTTAATTTCCTCTTCAATTGAACAAGGAGGTTTGCCAAATAACTTACTACATGTACACCAAGGTGTGTTTATTTTGTTTTTAATTTGGATTTCAATGTTCATGATTTTATCAAATGCTTATAAAGGCATTATCTTCTCATTTATTTCCATTGAATCAGAACCAAAATTTCCGAATACATTTGAATCACTTTCAAAAAGTAAATTGAGCCTTTTTTCAAACTCTCTTAATCAGATTTATAGTTCTATTAGATTGGACCTTTATCAGAAGGACATGAAATATTTGCTGGACATAAGAAGTAAAATTTTCAAAGTAAGTGTCCATGATATGAACCCTTACAGCATTGAGAATTTTGTTTTTAAATTTAGGACAAAGTTCACAGTCAACACTGTATATTATGTAATAAAAGACAATTTTTATTTCCAAAAAAATGACACTACAGAAATTCACACGCTTGGAGACTCGTCCATTGTTATAATTGACTACGTTCGAAATCTTGTCATTTATGAGCATTTATTCTCTTTATTTTCAAACGAACTCTTTGTTTTGCAACCAAAAAATCCCGACTCTTTGATTTCAATAAAAAGCAATTGGCAAATGGAAGTTTCTATTATCAAACCTTTATTCGAAGAATTTCTCTTCAAAATGTTTGAAAGCGGCATTTTTGAGCAAATGAACAATAGAGAAAAAAGGGCCACTATGAATCGAGAGAAAAATAAATTTTTTAAACATTTAAGTTTAAATAAAAACAAAGGAATTAAGAATTTCGATAAAGCTATTCCTTTCCAATATAAATTGAAAGAGAATGAAGCAAAGGATTTTGAGAAAATAAACGGTTTGCAAACTCGTCCATTGAAATTGAAATCTTTTTTCAGTACATTTAACATTTATTTAATGATTATCTTGACCGCTTGTTCATTCTTCATGTTAGAATATTTTTATTTTTAAAAAATCATAAACATTTTGAAAGGTTAAGTTTTCAATATTAAACTATTGAGCTGGCGATGGCGACTACGCAAATTATAAAACTATTAATTATAAGTGTGGTTAGGCAATTCTAAAAATAACATATGTTACCTTTATAACTTTACTTAAAGTTTTAGTTTAATCATTAATCATATTGCCTTACTTTACCTGAAAGTTAGTAACTCATTGTACTTATTATTTATTTAAAATGTTGTTTATAATAACATTAACATTTGACATTGTTTTTAAAAGCAAAAACTTCATTTATGGTGTAATTACAAAATTATATAATTTTTTTCATACAAAAGAATATAGTATTACATATTAAAAGTCAAAATCAAATCAATATAAGTATACACATCCTTTCGAAATATGAAATGTAAATTATGAATAAAGAAAAAGATAATCAATAAACATAATTATAACTCATGTTTATATTTTAATTGCATTCATAAAAATAAAAATATAAAATGAATTTATAATTGTACGGTATATAAATGTATCGCATGTAATAAGTATTAGCAATATTTTTAATAATACCCAAGCTTCCAAGGATTTTTATATAAATCAGTTATATTTAGGTAATTGAAAAACTCCTATGGGATTTTCATTTTGTGCCTCTAGAAAATATCTATATAACATACCTTTATAAACCTAAATAAAACTCAACATACTCAAATAATACTTATTTATGACATTCCTTAGTTACCAACATTACTCATACAATACGAGTATATAACTTATTTAAGTGTTACGATTCTCAAATAAAACTGTTTTATGACTTTGGCAGATACAAATTTATGACAATTATAGAACTCAAATCTTAGTTAAGTTATAGTATGCATAATAACTTTAAAATAACCATAATTTTTATTTAACTTTATAGTTTGATAGTGATTTAGTTGAACTACATATACAAAATTGTATTCAAATATAATTGTATTTTCATTATATTTCAATTTATAATAATTTTTATCAATTAAATATAAGATTTATTGCCTATGGCGCATTTTAACTCGATAAATATGAATAAAATATCCATAAAATGAATACAATATAAATTATTATAAAATTAATTTTATCGTAAATTTATGAAAAATGAATTATCTTTCATAAATAAAAAAATCTATTAATTTCATTTGTAATTTATGACGCAATTTCTCCTATGCATACACTATATATTTTAAGTAAGGATATTATTATCTATTATTATATTGAATTATTTTCCATATAGTCATTATATTTAAATACATAATATATATATTATCAATTATTATTATTCACTTTGAATTATAGATTGAAAAAATGACGTTAAACTGTGTAAAACTTAAAACTTGATTAATTAATAATTGATATCAACTTAAGAGTTATATTCATTGTTAATTATAATGATTATGATGTATATTTATAATGTTTTATTTTTACTTTTCATAAATAATGGTATACATAGTCAGGAAACATAGAGCTAAACATTTTTTATAATAATGCCGAATTTGAATAAAGTATAAACACTAATGTAGCAATAACAGTAATTTTGTCAAAATTTGTTTGAAAATTCAATTCTGTCTAAATTATTTTAAATTGTATCGAAGTAAGGAATTAGGTTTAGCTTAGCTTAGGCATTTGTGTGTGAATTAACAAATATTATTCTTAGTTGTTTCCTAACTTTTTGTATAATTGGAAAAAAATGCACTTGTGGCATTTAAACACTTAAAAAATGACAACAATTTTGAACTTCAAATTGTTTTTTTATATCGTTTTATTTCAAATTTTTACCGTGAAAGGACTGATAAATTTACAAAATGAAAAAATCGGTTTTCAAAATGTATCAATAAATTTTGCCATTTTTCAACAATGTGCAAATTATCTATTGGGAGATTGGAATAATAAAAATGGAGGTTTTTTTCTTTCTGACTCTTATCTCCAGTACTTTGTTCATTTTAATAACACGCTTTTGTTGCATAGCTTAGAGAGCAAAATTTTCAATTACAATGGTAATGAGACAATATTACAAAAAACAACATATGGGTCATTAGCTTTTTATCAAAAGAAATTTTTACCATGTCGATCAATGATATTTATTTTCCCTTCTACTTATAACGATAAAATAAAAGCGAAAGAACTAAGATTTAAAATGGCAGACATTCGACGATCAATTTTGTCTTTAAACATTAATCCAACTTACACAGTTTTAGCTTTTATGAAAGCGGGAGTCGATGAATATTTACTATTCTGGCATCAACTTAATAGTTCTTGCTTTTTAACAAACTCAATTGTAATGTTGGCACATGGCGATGGATTACCAACAGAGTTGAATTTATTGTGCGTAAAATGTCTAATAATTTTTGCCAGACATTTCAGTACATTTACAACAATGATAAAAATTCCAAAGTTGTCAATTCCATTTAAGGATAATTTAAAGGAAATGAAAATCAAACATTTTTTAAGAAAAGTAAACAGAAATTTATTTCAAGCTAATATCTGTGTTAATCGCGATTATTCTACTGAAGATGCGAAGAATTGCAATTTAAAAAAAATGAAAAACAATGAAAAAATTTGCGGGTTGTACGAAATGGCTAAACAGTACAATTTAACATTGAAACCAGAAGATCAATTTACCATAACGTTCATTTCTCCTTTATTGGTTTATTCACCAGAAAAATTTTACATGTTTGATTCGAAAGGAAATTTGAAAAAAGATTTTATTCCTGTGGGAGTAAAAAATTTATTTTTTTCCTTTTTGGTTATTGTTGATAAACAAGGTTTGAATTGGTTGACTTTGTTTCAGCCTTTTGACTACACAACTTGGATACTTACAATACTTATCCCATTTTCAATATGCTTAGTTTCTTTCATTGCATTTATGCATTTCTCAAAGAAAAATTGGAAAACCATAATAAAAGAAGTTGAACTTATTTATATTGTAATTATAGTAATATTTATCGAACAAAGTAAGTTGGATTTGCTTAAAAAAATATTGAATAAAATGTATGGGATAGCAATAAGTTTGGGATTTTGGCTATTTTTTGGGATGATTTTAAGCGGAATGTACAAAGGAGGTTTGTTCTCATATCTCTCTACGGAAATCCCGCCAACTGTCCCATCAAAATTTGAAGAAATTTTTGAATACAAACATTTCAATTCTTTTATCATAACAACGGCCAGTATTTTAACTGGTTATGAAAACGATTCAAATGGGAAATATAATTTCAAAGCTCCAATAATTAATTCTTCATTTAAATTTGCAATTTCAAAATTACCACATTCCTTATCCCAGGAAATGAGCAACTTATGTAGATTAACAACATTCATTCCAATGAGTGAAGAAATGGGAAGAACAGAGGTTGATTTTGTTTTAGATGCTCGATCGAAATTAAAAAAATATTTCAATGAAACAATTCCAGACAATTTCATTATCATTGATTACCAAAATACTTTAAACACATTTGAACATCTATTGGATCAATATTCTGATGTTTTTGTTATTAGGAAAAACGTTTATAATTCAAAATTTGTGACAAAACTCCCATGGATAATTGAAAGAAATTTAATGCAAGATCTTTTCACAAGTTTCATTTATGGTTTGCAGGAATCGGGAATATCCAATTTTTGGGATTCTTTGTCTATAGCTTATGAAAAATTCACAAACTCTCGTTTATATATTAAGAAAATTTCAAACACATCATTGGACATCTCAACTAGTGTTTTCCAACTTAAAAAAAGTTATGAATTCCCTCTTGTTCTCCACTCATTTGGAAGTTGTTTAATATTTTTCTTGATAATTTTTTTTATATCTTTTATCTTCTTTATAATAGAATTTACAAGGTAAGTTGAAACAATCATATTTTTAGTTTATCTTTGGTTTCATTAATATGGAATTTTCCTTGTGGAGAATATGTTATGGCTTAAGGAAAACATCTTTTACAATATTCATAATTTACAAAGAATTGGGTAAAACTTATCATGAATTCTTAAGATAGCTAAAAGTATCTTAAGAAGTAGATATTTTAACATTTGTTTACGAATAACATTATCTTTTATATTTGAAATAGATTCCGAGTTAATAATATTTTCCTAGTTTACCAGGATGAGGTTTTATCATAATTTTTAATAATTTTCATAGGATTCACAGATTGGCAGTGCACATTACAACAATATTATAAATTCAATGTCAATTATTATTATATACTATATAATATTTATATTATATAACATTATAACATATAGTTAATGAATAAATGAAATACTTGATTACATCGCAGTACATTTTATTTCAATTGGACTTATAATAAATATAAGGATAATACATATAACCTTATAAGGAAATAGAGAATCCATTAAATCCAACTTTTGATATTTAATGTTTTATTGTATATTATTGATAGTTTATATGAAATTGTTTTGAGCTCAACTTCTTTAAATTTTAATATACAAAATTCAAAACTTCCAAATTATATATGAAAATAGAAATTAAGCATATTACTTTAATCATCATCTATTTGTTTCAAATCTACCTTCTGCGCAATAAGTGCATAAAATAATACATACAAATATATGATTATTATATATCTAAACACTTACAATAACGTTTATAAGATGATGGAATGTATTAACTCAATATTCTTTATATTCATGCCAAAGCTTATAACTTCTATCTTATGTACGAGTACTTACATTTATATTCTATTTAACATACTCATCATTTATGTATATTATTCATTATATCATAATATTGGTCACAGAAAATTATTAAATCTGTTGTCAAACAAAATGAAAGTTTATAAAATATATATTTAATTAACAATTTTTTGATCGATGAGGATTCGATTGAATGAATAACGCCAAAATTAATTAACCAGTTTTGTTTTTCGACGCCATTTCATTATATTTTGCAAATTTAAAAATTTTCCCAATCAACCAATTGCTAGTGTTCTAATGTTAAATAATATTTATCGCTTATAAACAAAGTGAAACAATCAATATTAATTATTAAACTCTATAACATTGTATTGTTCTTAACAAAACCAAATTCTTAATTCAATTTCTCTACCAAACGGCCTATTCCATATATTCCTATAACTAAATGGTTAAGTAACTTTATTTTTTCTTAATATTTTGAATAAATTTTATTATTGACTATTTAGTTTTGTAATGATTATTAATTATACTTATTGTTGGGTATAGTATTTATATTAGCTGTAAGTAAACGAAAAATATTTAAGCAAACAACTTGCATAAAAGTAACATTGTATTATATACGTATTATTCAGTATATAATGTGAATTCTGAGAAAATTAAAAATAACAATAATTAGATATTTAAGAATGACGTTAGTCGAATGTTGAATTATACGAATACCGATTACATATAAAATATCCTTGAACTTTGTGAATGGCTATGCAATATATATGTGGAACATGTGTTCAAAGAAAAAAAACTTGGGAATCAAGAAACGAAGATTTGCCTGTGAATGTAAATTAAATAACATTTTTCTTTAGCTTAAGATTGAAGATTAGGTAATATAAGGAATTTTTATTTTGATATACATAATATACATATAAATTATTATTCATTATTCATATTATATGGTACGTTTATAAGGATTATTCAGTTTATTCATTTAAGAACTTTAACAACAACTAATTTCAAGTTTATATAAATATTACATGTAAATCCTATTTCTAGGAAATCGCAAATGATTTAAATAAAACAACTTCCTCTGAATTAATTAAGACCATTTCAAGTAAGGCGTTCCACCAAAGAACTTAATTTATATTCTTATATTTAATTAAAGTATGGATTTATATTTATTAATATTTATATTAATATCTGCCATTCAAAATGGCCATTCATTGCTTGAATCGACTGATAAAGAATTAGTTCAAGAGGTTTGACATTATTTATATAGTAAATTATTAAGCAAATTTGGTTATAAAATTTTTAATAAATAATTATATTTTTGTTGTATTTTTAAATAAAAGTTCAATTGAATCATATTAGTTTCGAGATTTCCTTGGGACAAAACAAAATGAGTTGAAAAATGAAGAAGAAAGAAACTTCCTTAACGAATTTTTACAAAAGACTCCGGATGATATTTTGAACAATTGGATTCAAAGTATTTTGCATTCAATAAATTTTCAGTACAAAATTAGTTAATTTAATTTAATACTTTTAGATACAGATGGAAACTTTGAAAAATCAAGAAGCCAATTATTAAAATCGCTTGAGTGGCGGCGCGAAAATGATGTTGACAACATTGAAGATTGGCAAGCAGCTTGTGGATTCAATTCTGGGGAATTTCCGTATAGAGTAAATGGCTTTACAGATGAAGGTTATCCAGGTAAATTTTTGTAACCTAATCCAATTGTTAATATAGTGATTACCTTAATATAAGCATACTTAATTTACTGTTTTGGATATTTATTAATATTTAATTGAAAATATTTAAACTTTTAGTACTTTACGGCCAATTGGGTCTTTGGGATGGTCGTAAAGCAATTTTTAACGGTCACAGAGCAGATTTTCTTAAAGAATACACACGGATGCTTGAAGGAGCTTACAAGGCAATGAACTCGGATTCCAAATTTAATGATACGATTGGTCAATGGATCACAATTTATGATATGGCTGGAATTACAATCAGACAAATCTCATCTGTCAGAAGTATTTTACAAATTCCATTAGCAATTTACATAAATTATAAATATAAATTATTGTAATGGTTTAATAATTATAATATTAAAAATTACATTATACTTTTAAGCATTAGCGGCTATCAGAGAAATGTTGAGAATTCGGGAGACTAATTATCCGCTCCATACGAAACATGTGTTTTTTATCAATGGTGATTTGTAACATTCAAAACTTTATATTTTTAATAATTTGCAAATGATTATATAATATAATTTGATCATGTCAACGTTTAATCTTTTTTTGTATTTTCAGTTCCACCGTTTTTTATTACAGTACTTCAAACTATTCAGAATACGATTTCACCAAGAGGGTTTGGAGATTTTAAGTTTTTTTCGACTAATAAAAATGAATGGTATCCGATGTTAGAAAATGTTATTCCAGCTAAGGCAATCCCAGAAGAACTTCTATAACTATTATAACTAAATAGTTCACAAATAAAGCTAAATATTACGTATATGATATTGTAAGCTACGTATTACAATATCATATATAATACGTAGCTTACAATATCATATATAAAGAATAAAGAATTTAGGATATATCAATACATGCAGTTTATGTCTTGTTATAAGTTATATGTCATTAATTCGAATTTTGTCAAAAGTTATATTTTTAACATTAATCACGTTAGGCAAAGATAAATTCATTGTAGTTGATACATCTGTATAAAATAAAAGTTTATCCATCTGATGACCTTGTAAATGCTAATCCAATAAAATTATAAAAAGGAAAAATTTGAATTGTTAATTGGTTTTAATTATACTGACTAAGCAAATGATATTTTATCAATAAAGTACATAGTATGGAACAAAGAATAGTTAAAATTCTTATTATATTTTATTGAACAATAGTACTATTATTATATCATAGTTATCATTATCATAGTTATATATTAATTCAATTATTTCAATTTTGTGAAAAATAATACATTGAAAACAAATTGGAATATGAATGGAAACTTTTCAATACATATCTGAATAAACACAATAGAAAATTATTTACAGAAAAGCAAAAACGTGTTTTTATTTACATAACATTTTGCATATAAATGTGACCTCTAAAAGTTAAATTGCCAATTATATATATTTTTATCCAAACTTTGTTCTTTTATTGAAAAATCATGTATAAAATAACATTTCTTTTTCTTGCATTAACTTTCATCTGTATAAGTAATCAACAATAATAGTCATAGATTTTTAGAATAAGCTATAATTTAAAATATTGGTAATTTTACTTGATAAAATTTATAAATAATTTATTTTTATTTAGATGAGAGTTTTGCAATCAGTCGATCTGACGTAATCAAACGTGCCATTTTTTGGCAGAAACAACCAGTTCCATACAGTCAATCAAAATATTCCAAAGATCCAAATGGTAAATCATATCGGACTGATTGTTCTGGCTATGTCTCAATGGCTTGGAATCTCGATAATTCAATGGTGACATCCACATTGGGTCAAGTGTCAGTTAGAATTAACAAAATCGATTTAAAAGAGGGAGACATTCTTTTGAAATCAAATTCACATGTTGTTTTATTCCACAAATGGACCAATGATAAAAAAACACATTATATGTCATATGAACAAACTGGACCTGCAACCAAATACAGACAAATTCCATATCCGTATTTTAACGGAGGAGATGGGTATGCCCCATATAGATACAAAAATATTAAATAAAAGTTGTAAATTATATAGTTAGGCAAAATATACAACTTTTATTTAAAAATATGAAAAATATAATAAATGTAAAATATAACTAATATGGATATAATAACAATAATGTGCAAAAAAATTTAAGATTTAATAAAAAGACAAAATTTTGATTTTACAATGCAAGATAAATTTTATTTATTTTTCTGAATTTTTTATTGAATTTCTGTAATTCAATTATTGAAAAATTTTATTTACATTCATGAGAAAAGCAATGAATGAATTAAACATCTTTAAGCGATTTGTAATTAATTTTAAAAAAAATCAAATACCATATTCAGAAGCTTCACTTTGGTGGATTTCCGATGCAAACATCAAAATCACAATCAATGAAAAAATTACCAATTTCGAATGCTTTTCACTTTTCACATAAACTTACAGCTAAAAGATGCCGTGTGATATTTCAAATTTCAAATTCCCGGAGCATAATGAATTGATGAAATTTAGACAAAAGGTTTATTTTACAATACAACTTAAATTTTATTTACCCCAAATATACTGATTTTAACATTTTACAGAATTTTAATTATCTTGTGAAAAGTTAACTAACAATATTTAAATTTATCATGGAGCAATGCAAGCACACGTTATTGGCATTGGAAATTGTACGCATACGCCTTTTGTCATCGAAAGTGATAAACACATTGATTGACAAGTACTTGGGTTGCAAGTCGAAGTTATGCAGCGGAAGAAATAATATTTACCAAAGGCATAATAATCTTGCTCTAAAAATATAAAAATTATAATTGTTTCAAGGATTTTTAAAGGATTTTCATTTAATTTGAAAAATATCAAATACTAAAATCAGCTGCTCCAGCTTTGGAAACTTCAGACCCAACCATCAAAATCACAAGTAATGAAAAAACTATCAATTTCATTTTAAAAATAAATTCGACTGGAATTGTTAAAATCCTGGAACCAATTTGTTGATAAACAAATTTGTGATTATCGAACTTATTTTATGAAAAATTCAAAATTCAAAAATATTCAAAAAAAGAAATATGCAATTAAATGGTAAATTTTAGCTACCCAACGGATCGTACTTAAATTAACTTGATTTCATAGTTTAACAAAACAAATTTTAACCAACTGTTTAAACATTTTAAAAATTGAAATTATGTAATAATATTTATAATTATAATATACAAACTGTTTATTCAATATCTTTATAAGAATTAATAATATAAGTACTCATTCAGTCTTTTCTTTATATGATATTCAAATATGAATATCTTATATTCGAAAGCATATTAAAAATCAAATTTACATTTTTGTTACCACTTTTGATTATTTGTTTAGCTATTGACGTGGGACAATATTGAATTGAATTTAAAAGTTTTATTGACTTTACAAGATATTCTTTATTATATTTTGTAATTCCCATTCCCGAGAAACGCATATACCATATTTGTTTGTTAAGTATTCGCTGTCAACAGCATTTAAGTACACTGTAATGATTCATTATTAATGATAAAAATCGTGTACATCTTTTGCATTACATTCGGAGAAAAGGGTTTCTGCAAAATGAACGATCATTGGAATGCATATGTAGAAATGAGTTATCGGCTTATCGGTTTATAAAGTAATGTAAATTTAATTTGAAAACATTCTAATTAGAGTTATTAATTAGGGGCAATTACGATCGTTTTTATTACCAAATGCAAACCGCTTTAACTAATTAACTAAAGACTAATTACTTTTAGTCGTAAATGATCAATTAATCCATTTCTATAAATTATATGAAAATCGGTTGAAAATGTTCAATTTCGATAAAACCATTAAAATGAACTTTTTAATCATTTTGGGATTTCTTCAAATCTCTAATGGATTTAATACTTATTTCCAATTGAGAGGAGAAAGCGCATGGAAAGAATTCAAAGCAAGTTTTTAAGAGAGAAAAATCGAATACATATCATATCGTATATTCGTATATCAATATTTATAAAACTAAACAATTCTCAATTATTGTAATTTTAGAGTACTTTTGGAAAAGGTTACGAAAATCACGAACACGAACTCCAAAAGAAAAATGTTTTTATGAAAAATCTTATAGAAATCGAAAATTTTAATTCCGAAAATCATTCTTATAAAAAAGGTTAATTGAATTAATTAAACAATTCCTATTATGTGTATTAGTTGACTGTCAAACTTGGTTGATAATAATAAAAATAAAATGACATATACAATTCTAATTTACATTTAAAATCTTTGTAGGAATCAATGAATTTTCTGATATGACTTATGAAGAATCAATTAAATTCCTTGGAATTAGAGATTTAAAACCAATGGCCCGAAATGAATCACCATTTATTTCCAACACTAAAATTTCACCAAACGTGCCAAAAGAAATTGATTGGAGAAAAAACAATGGAAAAAATTATGTTACGCCAGTGAGAACTCAAGGCTCATGCACGGCGTCTTGGGCAATTTCAGCCGTATGTTGTAGATTATATATTTATATCAACATTTAAATATGTAAAATTTATTATCCATTTATTAATCTTTTATCACGCAATTTGTTAAATGTTGATTATATACCTAGTTGGAAACTCTCGAGTCTCAATATTTTATTAAAGGAACTGTTACCGAATTAACTCCTTTGAGTGTCCAACAGCTTATTGAGTAAAATATTATACAATTCCATAATTGCAATTATATTGAAAAATAAAGAAAAACTATAATATTTAAAATTATACAAATAATATATATTTATCTAATTTTTTTAATTCAAAAGTTGCGAGCGAAGAAATTGTAAAGGGGGTTTAGTTGTCGACGCTTATCTTTATGTATTTGCTAATGGAACTGTTCCAGATGCAAGTTATCCGTACAAAAGCACTGATGGAAAAGCAAACGATTGCACCGCTGATACAAAAAAATCAGTTGGGAAAATTAAACATATGAAAATGTTGACAAATGAAGCTGAAGTTATTGAAGCTCTTGCAACCATTGGTCCAGTAATTTTACAAACATTACTTACAAAACTACAATAATTAAATATAAATTTTTTGAATTTTTAATCGATTTTTAAATTAAGGTTTCAGTTTATAGCTGTTTGCCCCAATCATTAATGGCATACAAATCTGGAATCTATGATGATCCTGCATGCAATCCTTATGAAGATAATTCTTATTGTCAGATTTTTCAACCTATGACTGTTGTTGGGTAAAATTACAATTATTTTATTTACTATAGTAATAAAATGATCATTTTAAAATGTGTATACCATATAGTTAATAGTTAATACACTTTCAGAAAATTCTTTATAAGTTTATTATCATTAAATTTTGATGAATTGAAGGTATGGAACAGAAAAAGATGTAGATTTTTGGATAGTCAAAAATTGTTGGGGAACTGGATGGGGAGAAGAAGGATATGCTCGTATTGCAAGGAAAGATGATCGTTGTAGCATTGCTTTCTTTGCAACTTATCCATTAGTTTAATTTATAAACTAAATGAAATGAATAAATTATTTCAATTATTTAATATTTAATAAATTGATACATTCTGTATTCGACAATCATAAACATTAAAATGTTTCATGTTTATTTCAAAATTATCAGCATTGAATAGAATTTTTTCTACATAAATGATCATACGATAATAAATGCATAAGATTTCTATATCATATACTCTAAACCTATGAAAAAAACATTTGCGTAAAGCAGCAAATTTGTAGAACAAAACCATTTTATTATATATGAGATAAATATCAAAACTTTATAATCCTCAATAGTCGATATTTGTAATTATTCTTAACAATAGAAAATATTAATTAAGTTAACTGCTATTTGTCAAAATTGATTTATTAAGTTTATTTACAAGCAATAACAAGCAATAAGAACAAAATTATAATTTGCAACATATTTTGTTTATCATAATATTATTAATGAATGTTATTTATTATCCCATTAATTTGCATATTATCTGAATTTCGTAATTAATTCAATCATTGGATATAAAATAATTAAGAATTATAGTAGTTTGTGATATTAAATTTTCAAAACGGATTATTATCGTACCGACATTTTGCAACTCCATATGTAATTGTTAATTGCTTAAAACAGATTTACGCATGTTTATTAGGAAATTAAAAATTAATTATGCACAAAAATTTATGAGTTACTCACTAAAACCTGAGGTATTTAAAAGTTCATACGAGTTATTAAATTAATTAAAGCCATAATTTGAACATCAATCAATTAAATTGACATTTCTGTATTTGCATAATTGGCAATTTATTACTCATTGCTTAATTAATTATCTTATAAAAACGGTTAATAAATGAAAAGTTGAACCATTTCCAATAAGCAACGTATAGCCATCTCAAAATGAAAGTTATAATAATATTGGCCATTTTGGTCCAATTCAACCAAGGATTTCAATTTAAATCTAAAGACGATGATGTTTGGAATGAATTCAAAGCAAGTTATTGAATTAATTTAATGAAATTGTTAATTAATTATTTTACTATTATTTCGATTTATTCTTTATAGGTCCAATACCAAAAAACATACAGAAATGAATTGCATGAATCTCAAAAGAAAACCATTTTCATTAATAATCTTAGAATGATTGAAGAATTTAATTCTCAAAAGCATTCATATGAACAAGGTACTTTTTATTTAAATTAATAAAAATAAACAATGTTAAAACATTAGATTTTCTTTTATTAATTGCAAAATTATATTTAGGAATTAACGAATTTACTGATATGAGCTACGAAGAAACAATGGACTTTCTTGGTATCGGTGGCGGAATTATGCCAATTAGAAAAACTTTAAAATCATCAAATTTCACGCTTCCCAAGGACACTCCGAAATCTCTTGATTGGAGAGATTTCAATGGTGAAAATTACGTTACTCGTGTAAGAAAACAAGGGAGGTGCAGTTCATGGTGGGCAATTTCTGCAGTAAGTGAAAAATAAAAAAAAAATTATTTAATATAAAATGAACCTTATTAAATTAATGTTTCTAATTTTATTAATTTATTATATTTTAGGTTGGAACACTCGAATCTCTTTTTTACATTAAAGGAAAAGTTGACGAACTTACAGAATTAAGCGTCCAAGAAGTCATTGAGTATAAAAACCTAAAATAATAAATATTATGATATAATTATTATGTAATAGATATATAATTAAATGACAATTTTTAAGTTGTGGGAGAAAATCTTGTCGTGGTGGTTTGGTCGATGATGCTTTTCTTTATATTTTGGAAAATGGAATTGTGCCAGAGAAAAATTATCGTTACCATGAAAAAGCTCATAAATGTAATGTTAATCATAAGAAATCTGTTGGAAGAATCAGAGGAATGGAAATTGTAATGACTGAAAATGAAGTTATTAATGCTCTTGTCAAAATTGGACCGGTAAATAAAATAGTCAATAGCCTAATTATTGATTTATATTTTCTTTTTATCATTTTAGGTTTCAGTTTATACATGTTTACCACGGACATTTGTAAAATATCAGAAAGGAATTTACAATGACCCTTCGTGCAATCCTTCGCCTGATGCTGCGTTTTGTCAAAATTTCCAAGCAATGAATCTTGTTGGGTAAATATTTGAGGTAGGTTTTTATTGAATTGTCAATTTTGATGTTATTTTGTGTATGAAGCTACGGGACTGAAGACGGTGTTGACTATTGGATCGTTAAAAATTCTTGGGGTCGTTGGTGGGGAGAAAAGGGATACATTCGAATTGCAAGAGCAAATGAACGTTGTTGGATTTCATTTTATGCAAGATATCCAATCCTTTAGTTTAAGATGCATTAAAAATTCTTGAAAATAAAAATATTTATTTTAGCCTCATAATGGCTAACATTCGGAATCTCTGCACATTATTGGGCGCAGTGGTGACCCATGGTTTTTTTCCAGAACCATGTAATATAAATAAATATATATCTGAACTTAATCAAAGTCATTTCTGTTGTATTTTAAATCATAAAAATATCTGAGAATAAAATATACAAAAATTATAATAGAGCGTTGGAGCGTTCTTGGCGCTTCATGGATCGTTTTTGTGCTTCATGGAACGATTATTTTACAGGATAGGGAAATCTTAGACATCTTAGTCAATAGGACATTGTAATTTAGGTAATCAACTGAAATTGTGGGCAATAGAAAATAATATTACATTAAAAGAATGGCAACTACAAGTTACCACACAGCACACACCAAATTAGCACACAATCACACATACAAGCTAGCACACAACCACACA
>JAQGBZ010000598.1:0-28058 GCA_034687125.1 Neelides folsomi
TTAATTCTTTTAGCCAACAAATCATTGGTTTCATGTCGGTCAATGCGAATTTGTCGCAGTATGCTTGAACTGCCAGAGCGGGATGATACGAGTTGACGATTTTAATTGATACAAAAAAAATAAGTGGAAATATGAAGAAAAAAATATTTGAAAATAAAATCATATTAAATATGAGGAGAAACTTTTTAAAAATTAACTGAACTCAAGTAGTGGCCAAACTGAAATGGAAATTGAGTTTACGACCAAATGTGCATCACATTTGAAAATGTAGACTGAAATTTACAATTAAATCCCGTTAAGTTTCAATTTCCACACACATTTTTCATTCATTGCTCTGTTCTCATTTCCGTCTTCCATTAATTATGATTTATGGACGCGTCTTTACGAGATATCTAAACTAATTTCGTATTCAATAATAAAATGCATGGTATAATACTATGAGATTGTTGTATTATAAATAAATATATTCGTACAATACAATGTAACCGATTTTTGTCACAATAATTGAATGTATTTTTACCTACAATTAGAATCCAATGTACTATAAATACAGTGTACAAGGTGTTTATTATGTAGTGTTGTTTTCTTGAGCCTACTAGGTAATAGATTATAGAACACTACTTAGTAAACACCCTGTATTTAGTCATATCTTCAAATCTCCACACATGCATTGTGCACATAAGTATACATATTTTATTTGCCTATGTTTTATCAACATTTGGACATGTCGATAAACTATTTTAAGAGCCATTATGAAATAAAAATATCTATGTGTAAGTTGTGAAGATAAGGATTTTATTTGACTTAATAATAGTATACTTGTTTAAAGCAGAGAAACTCAAATTTTTGAGTGTTTGTCGAATTTATTTATTTATCGTTAGTATTATTAAATTCTTAAGTATTATCACTTTAACTTATCTATAGTATGTACGAGTATCCGTGTCGTATAGGGACTATGGCTATCGAACAGCAAATTATTTATATCTGAATGCAATGAAATAATTTGTGGTCATTCCAAAACCAGCTCTTGCCTTTAGAAGAAATAGACAATTCTTCTGCTTTTAATATCTTATAAATTTAATAATCTCTTTTTTATGTCTACCTCAAATAAATCGAATTAAAAAATATAAATTATTTAAGGTTTCGTCATTTTTTAATTTGTAAAGTTATCAATCGGCTGGCTCAGCAAACTCTCACATTCAGCATACAATTATATATTATATTATATATCAATTATATATTATATATCAAATAACCTTTGTTGTCTCTGTTTTTCCATGGTTCAAAATGACGCACAATGTATTTGTGATTGATGTGTTGCGCCATCTAACCTAACCTAACCTCACCCAACATATAAGAATACAGAACCATGGTGACCCATGGAAAAACCATGGTTTTGCAGACTTTAAATCTCAGCCAAATTTTGTTGTAATCCAGATACATTATATAGATTCAAGAAATAACTTTATATTGGTAATTAATTTGATTATAATAATTTTTTGTTTATTCAGGATCAAATTAATCATTTATTTCATTTACATTAAAAGGTCAAGATATTTCAGATTTATCTGAAATAAACATCATCGGGAGACCTAAACAAATAGACTGAGATTGTGGAATATTTATAATTAGTTATTATTTAAACAAAATTACAACGTGTTTAGGTAAATTTTATTTTATAAAGTAAAGGTAAACACAGACATTATTATAATTTTATGATAATTATTTAATTATTTAGACGTTATTTGTGTAATATGCTTGGTTTTTAAATTTTAATAAGCTGAGTCTAGTCTTAAATCTTGACAAATTGTTATCTGTGTGAATCTTGTAGGATCTGTTTGGGATCGTAAAGAGGATCGTAATTCTTTAATGCATTTGTTCCAAATGTCGCGTACCCATTGTTGTCGCGAAATGGCGAAGGAGAGTAAACCGAAGTTATCTTATTATTAAGAGAATTTGACATCTTAGGTTGGATTTTGATCGAATATTCACATTATGTACTAAATATTTATTTAATAAAACTAGCAAAAATTAATCATTATTTTATAATTATTTGAAAAAATAATTACATAAAATTATCTTACTAAATAAGTTTACCGATTCAATTTTACAATTTTATAAAAATCATTTAATGTTTAAAGGTATTAATACAACAAAAAATGGATTTCACTTTTTAATCAAACCATATGATAGAACAGCTCGTTATATTCTTATCAGCCATGTTGACACTAAACATTTTATCAAAGTTTACTTTAACTTTTTTTAGCCATACTGATTTCAAAATAAATGATTGTCGTAATATTTACAATAAATTCAGGCCAAAACAATTGTTATTGAGGTCAATGGTCGCGAAGATATAATAGTACATATTTATTTATTATCTTTAAATATTTTATGCTTTTATTAATTCAAGTACTCTCACTTGCTTTCAGTAAAATATTCTATTCAACTCCTTAACTCATTCTCGTCGTTGAGAAATTTATGTTCTGGCGTATTTATTTAAAAGAACCATCTGCCACAAAAAAGAGAACATAATCTAAAAATGGTCAAAGCTAAAAACAAATTATAATAACATATCTATTTAATATTATAATAATTAATTTATTATATAATTAGCATTAGGCAAGAAATTTTATCCCTAATAATGTAAAATATAATTTATTTAATACACTATAGTGATTTATCTTTTTTAATATAAAAATTCATATTGTACTCATAATATAATGTTCTAGTTATGACAACTGTTACTATATTACTTAAAGGTAAAGCTCAAAATTAAATGAAGACGAAAGCCTTATAAAGTATAAAAATGTTTTATCTTTAGCATACGAAATGAATTTGTCAAAAGTTGATTTATATCTTTTTTTAATTATTTTATCCATCACCGGGATTTTACTAACAAGTTATTACTCCCAATCCGTATCGGAAAACAAACAAAGTTTACAAATCAAAGTTTATCTAGAAAAAGAAATATTTATAAACGAAACAATTGTTGAAAAGTATTTTATGATCCTATTTTGGACGTCTTCCAATCTTCACAAATATTGTGTCAATTTGAAAACTTTCAAAAATTGTCACTACAAAAATTGCATTCCAACAGTTGATCGAAAATATTTAAATGATTCCCATGCTGTCGCGTTTCATTTTAGAGAATTAAAATCTAAAGATTTGCCCTTATATCGAAAATCTTCTCAATATTGGGTTTTATTTTCTACGAATTTCAAGTTCACACCTGGAATGATTTGACAAAATTCTGAACACTCTTCAACTGGACCATGAGTCACATGAGGGATTCTGACGTTGAGGCCACTTATGGAGATTTTAGTAAAAGACAAAAACCACTCAAATTGGAAATCAAAAGGTCATCAGACAATCAATATTTAAATAAAATACGAATAAAATATCAATTATATTATAATTCTATAATTTAAATATTATGGACTTGTATTAATTACAAACATTATATAATAATTCAAATTAAAATCAACATTACAGAACTTCGAGAAAATTGGTGGCAATAGCAAGATCCAATTGTAAATATGAAAGCAGCGGTCGTGATAAAATTCTCCAAGAACTTTCAAAATACATCCAAGTTGATACTTTTGGATCTTGCGGAAAGAATAAATGCCCAATGATCCCAACAACTCATTTCCAATGCAATCCGTCAGAATGTTATTCGTTTTTGGCCCAAAATTACAAATTTTATTTGGCCTTTGAAAATTCCTTATGTAAAGATTACGTAACGGAGAAATTTTACTCTTCCTTGGCCCATGGGCTTGTTCCGGTTGTTTTTGGAGGAGCCAATTACTCGCAATTTGAACCGCCAAATTCATTCATTGACGTTCAATCGTTTTCATCCGTTCAATCCCTAGCAGAACATTTGCAATATTTAGATGTAAATGAAACTGCTTATGAGGAATATCACCAATGGAGAGAAAATTACATTGTTGAGGATACGGTGCCTTATATCAAAGGAGCTTGTTCATTGTGTCAGAAACTTAACGAGGATTTTGGAAAAATTTCCATAATTAAAGATGTTAAAAAATGGTGGTATGACGAATTTGATGGGAATTCTCCTGTTTGTACTGCAAGTGCGTCAAAATGTATATCGGCACCATGTAAAACTTGAATATTTCGTACAGTTTAGAAACTAAATCATAGGCAATTTAAACTCAATGCCGCACTACGTTCAAAGCTACTAGAAAAATGTTAAGCATTTCATGTTATATTTTTCGATTTTTTGTAATTTCATTAAAATTGACATTGCAAAAGTTTATCTGCACATCGCTTTAACCACAACTCTAATCCTTTTAACGTCAATTTACTAAGATTAAAGGTAATTAATGTTCTTAATAATTAAACCCAAATGATTCTAGAATCAAAAAATATTCATAACCTAATGAATTTGTCACCTGATAAGTCCAATAATTATGAAATAGACAAGATGGCTAGAGGACCTCGTCTCACAGAATTTGAGAAAGGTCAAATCACGGCCTTAACTGATTCTGGTCGCTCATCAAGGCAAATTGGCGTGGCATTGGGAAAACATCCTACAACGATTCAAAAATATTTGAAGAGGAGACAAAATCCGCCGGTGCGAAGAAGAATGGGACGGCCAAAGAAACTTTTCCTTTACGACGAGCGTCAGATTCGTCGAATAGCCAGCAACGCAATTTCTGCAGCCAAAATAAAGTATTACGCTTAGATGTCTCCAAAGATTCAATCCGAAGAGTCCTGAAACTCGACCTAAACATTAAGTTTGCAATAATGAAGAAACAGCCTTCAATAACACCTGTACACATTGCACAAAGAATGGAATGGGTCAGAAATTATTTGAGGGCGAATTGATGACGAAAAGTGTGGAGCGACGAGAAGAAATTTAATTTGGATTTCGTGGGTGTTGGCACGATCTCAGAAAAGAACCTCACATCTTCTCCACAAGACATTCAGGTGCAGGATCAGTGATGGTTTGGGGTGCATTTTGGCACAATGGGAAAACGACGCTTGCCTTCATCCGCGGTCGCTTAAACGCTGTGGCGTATCAAAACGTCTTGGGGCAACATCTCTTGCCATTTTGGGATGCACTTGATGGCGAAGATGGGACATTTGTCCCGGATAGGGCATCTTGTCACCGAGCTGCGACAACAATGACATGGCTCCGTGATCATAACATCCCGGTTATGGAGTGGCATCCCCGGATCTAAATGCCATGGAAAATATGTGGGGACTCTTGGTTCGTCGTGTTTACGAAGAGGGAAGGCAATTCGATGACGCACGAACACTCGAAACCGCAATTCAAGCTGCATGGAATGAGTTCGACGCTGATATTAATTTTCAATAATTAAATGTCTGACATGATAATTGTCAATCTAATACTAATCCAACATTGTTTAATTGTAGAATTAAAACCTTTTTATTATTGAAGCTTGTTTACTTATAGCTGTGAATGGCTTCTAAAGTGCATTTTATAAAAATTACAATTTAGTTAAATTAGTTATTTAGGTTGTTTATTTAACCAAATTATTACTAAATATATAAGTAATACCGTAGCTATACAGTATTTATAAAGTTTATCCAATAATATTATATTATGTTACATTATCATTATTAATAAGGTTCCACATGGATGATCCATGGATTGGATGCGGATTGGATATGGATCGGACCAGGACCAATCCGCCAATATGGATATGGATTGGATATGGATCGGACCAGGACCAATCCGCCAATATGGATATGGATTGGATATGGATCGGACCAGCACCAATCCGCCAATATGGATATGGATTGGATATGGATCGGACCAGGACCAATTCGCCAATATGGATATGGATTGGATATGGATACCGATTGGGTATAATGCATATGGATACCATATGGATATCCATATGCATTAAATGGATTGACTAAATATTAAAATCCGAGTAAATAATATAAGAAAAGTATTATTAACTCAAAAAATATACAACATTTTGTGTTTTTAATTGAATATTTAATTAATATTACTGAAGAAGACTAATATTATGACTTTATTTTGTGTATTTTTTAATTTAATTAAGGAATCCAAACAAAATAATGTATTCATAAGTGTATATGGATGAAATGGATACGGATTGGATTTGATATGGATCCAATCCATATAAACGGATACGGATACGGATTGACCATCCATCCAATCCATATAAATATTGGTGGATTGGATCAGACGGATTGACCATCCATCCAATCCATATAAATATTGGCGGATTGGATCAGACGGATTGACCAATATCCATGTAAATGGATTGGTTACGGATACGGATTGGATCGCCAAAATTCAATCCATGCAGAAGCTTAATTATTAATATTATTAATGGTAATATTGAAAATATAGATACTTTCGAATTCTCGACTCTTGAAATTATCCAACTCTATTTTAAACCACATGTCACTTAATCAAAGCTTCCAATTGATGAATGGACATTGTGTAATCCGAGATTAATTGAATTATTGAGATAATCCTCAATCTCATTACATTGACAAAATGCACTTCATGTTTCCATCATTTTTGGGTTTAATTAATCTTTTTTACCTTTTAATCTAACATATTGATAATTGTTTTAATTCTTTGGCCAACATATTAAAAAATACCCGTTCTTTATTATTTAAGCTTTTAATGATAATGATTAGGTTGACCTTAAAATGCAATACATATAAAAGGAACCAACTTAAAATTTTTATTCACCTCAACGATTTCTATTTTAATTAAATTTTAAAACTTGAAAACCAAAATGTACAAATTCTTCGCTTTGACCCTTTTCATCGCTGCGGCTTCTGCCAACGCTTCAATTCGTCAAATCAGTCCAAATGGGATTGTTGAAGGAGTCCGAAGCTGTGGTAAAATCAAATATTACCTAATTGATTTACATTAAAAATAAAATATCGTTATTTTAGTTAATTGGATTGAATTGTAATCTATATTTAATTTTGTAAAGGATCCCAAGGAACCATTCTCCAGATCCGAGTGATCGGAGAGCCTGATTGCACAAGGACTCCATGTGTGGTCAAGCCAGGAAATGACTACAGATTCGAGATTGATTGGTCCCCAAGCAAGAATCATCAAGGACTCCGACTCCGAGTGACAATCATCCAAGGATCAAATTCTGAGGAATTCATGAACGCCATCATCCCAGACAGCGCGGTGGAATTAGGACAAACTTACCAACTCACCCAAGTCATCAGGGTTGATGGACGATTTCCTGGAGTAAAATTTCTAAATTATTTAATATTTTACACTCTTAGGAATTTTTCTAAATAAAATTAAACTAAATTTTAATTGAATTAGATATAAATTTATTTAAAAATTATATTTATCTTACAATAATTAAAATTAAAATTCATTTTAATTAATTTAGTTTGCTGACTTGAAAATCGAGCTTATTGGGCGCGACGATGGAACTCTTGAACTCTGCGGTAAATTCAATTTCATAATTAATTAACGACTTCCATTGTCTTCTATTATAAAAATTATTTATTAAATATGGGACAAGCTTATATACCTAATAAGGATGCCGAATTCCCAGGAACGCATCCATATGGGAGTGTTCCCGAGAACGCTCCCGGGAATGTTCCCATAATATTCCCATCTAATCTTTTCCGGGAACGTTCCCATTTATCCCCATATACATATAGTATGCGTTCCCACCATCATTCCAGGGAACCATATCTCTGCCATGGGAACGTTCCCAACCAGTATTCAAGCCTTAATACCAATAGAGTTATTATAAATATATTATGTACATCAATTTGTATAAGTATACATACTACAATACAATACAATAGTTACTTTTTAATTTTTGTATAATTACATTATATTTCCTTTAATTTAGGACTAGCTGAGATGGACACTCAAGTTACTGCTTCTATTAAGAGACTCTATTAATTTCCTGTTCCTCAATCTTGTAAAAGTGAGGTTAATAAATAAATAATAAATCTTTTATTATAATCTATAGATTAATATATTAATTAATATATTGATCAACTTGCGCTCGAGTTTGAAAAAACCGCTTAATTATTTTCGATACCAATTTGACAAATCGTTACTTTTAATTGTAGTATAACATATTAGATTGTATCATATTGAGTGTCTTATGGTGCTTATGGAGAAGCCAAAAAAATTCGAAAATTTATTTAACGAAACAACGTATAACTAGATAATCGATTTTAAAATATGACAAAAATGATCAATTTTGATTTTTCTCGAATAGTTCAAAAAATTAATTGATTATTTTTCCTATGTTACCAATGCAAATTGGAACCTTGAATGAGACCAATAAGACACTCAATTTGATACAATCTAATATAAACCATTTAAATCCAGTTGACATTGCTGTTAACTTGTCAATCTACATAGAAATGAGTTTAAACATCGTTGTATAAATTATCTATAAAGGTGGGCATTTAAATAATTAATTTGATAAATTATTATTTAAATCTTACTTTTGGTGTTTGGCCTTTGAAAGAGATAAACGGATTCTCCTTGTCCAAGGAGAATCCGTTTAGAGAGTTTTTAAATTGTTCTGAATGGTTATCACCAATTCTTCCTTCAATTGTTAAATGATGAAGTTTCTGCTTCTTTAAATTACCCATGTTGTGATTAAATTAAAACTAAACTTATAGAATATATTAAACTAAACTGAAATAAATAAAACAATGATAATCTGTAATTAACTGAATTGAACAAGAATCAAATGATATAAAAGCGAAATTATTTAACAAATTCTTAGGGTTATTGATTAAATTTGTTAAAGATTAAAACTTTGACTAAAGATATCTTTCTTTCTTTCAAATGAATAACAATTGATTACTAGTTGTTTTCAATTCAGCTTAATTCTCATTCATGGTCATACTTCATAGAGTACGTGCCCAATGCAGATATTCAGTCAGATAGGAAATTATTGACTTTTAATAATTTATTATTTGAAAACACTATATTTTATTATTATGCTTTGTGAAGTATGATCATGGTCATGTTCAATATAAGAGATAAGCGTATCATTTTATGCAAATTATGAATTACTATAAGTTTCATTGATAAAAGTGAAGTTTTATTTGAAACAAGAATTAAGAAACCGTCGACTAGACATACAAAATATAAGGAGTAAAACACATTTGGCAAAACACCATTGACTCGAATTCATTCAAATTTCAGACAGACACATTGAAAGAACATAGCAGGGGAATAAAAAAAAAAGAGGTGATTTTTTAATCCAGAGACAAGCCGCATCCAATCATACATTCATCATTAAGTGATTAGTTCGTAATACTTGTACAATGATTTAACATTGCTATTGAAAAGGCCTTTTATAGTTGAGGTAATAAGCCATCTTCTTTATATGGTATTTAAGCCACAAGAGCAGCTGCAACTGGGGCGGCTCCAATAGCTCCAACATGTCCAGCAAATGCTGATAATCCTCCGACTCCTCCAAGTTGGTAACCGAGCGAAGGAGCAGCATATGTTGTGGCGAATTGGGAATGAACTGGAGAATTGTAAGAGCTAACGGCTGGAGCTCCATGTCCGAATCCAACAGTGGCTCCTGGAGCTAAAATAAGATATTAATAGTTAATATTAATAAAATTTAACGGGTACTTAATAGTAATTATAAAAAAATGGAATAGGTAATAAAGAATAAATTGATAATTACCGGCATATCCGAAAGAGTGGGCAATTGGTCCTCCGAATCCTGAATAGGCAACTGGAGCTCCGGCAACGGCAATTGGAGCAGCGACCGCGGCGGTCTTGACAGCGACGGCTGGAGCGCCATAAGCTGATGCAACTGGAACTGCGTGTTTAACTGCTGCGACTACTGGAGCAACTGGGGCGCTATAATTCAAATTTTGGTTAAATAGATTTCAAGTAATTGGGTTAATTATAATGTACAATTTACCTGTATGCGATTTGTTTGACAGCTGGAGCATTGATGGGGGCAGTGATGGTTCTAAACATGAGACGATAGGGGTTAAGATACATATTGTGGGTAAATTGGGCATGCCAGACTGAGGAAAGGTCTGACAAAATATACCTGGTGATGGTGGTGGTCTTTTCAATTGAAGGAGCTGTGAAAACAAAAGAGAAATTAGGGCTTGAAATCGAAATTAATTTGATGATATTTAATACAATTAATAAATCGTCGAAAGGCCAAGAGTCAACAAAAATACTTTTAAAGATCGCTTTTAAGAAATAATTAAAGACCACTTAAGAAGAGTAAACGATTTTTAATGCCTTGCTTTGTTAATTTGGATTGAAAGGAAATGTGTTTTTACCTGAGTAGGTTTCAACGGATCTGGTCAATGTTGGTCCTGGGTAAGTGACCTATAATATTAGAAACAAAGAGAGTTAGCAATATTTAATTATTGAAGACTTGTAATTGGATCGAACCTTTGCAACATTTGGGACGTTGTAAGTGTAGGATTGGGGTGGTGGAGCTTCATGTCCGGCCTTGGCGAGGGCGAAGAGAGCAAAGATAATGACGGCCTTTAAAAATTAAATTTCAAGTTAAAAATGAGCTCAAGTCTACTGGAGCACTTTAAAACATTTTAAGACCATTAAGAGCTAATTGAATTCCGAGATTTAGATTTTTTTGAAATTGGCTCAGAATTTTAAATGATTCCAATGACTTATTAAGTATATAATATGGGAATTTTTAACTGATTTTAATTGTTTTTCAATTGTTTTCAAGAAATTTTGATTTAGTTAGAATTAAATTTGAAGGGAATATTTTGTGTACCTTGATCATGTTGATGATTGTTTGTTGGATAATTGGAGGAATTGTTTGTTTGTTGAGATGATTCAAGTGAATGGATGATTGTTGAGGATCGAAGTTGGTCTTTTATACTCGCCGGAACCAGGAAGGAATTGGATGATTATAATAAGACTCCTTTATTAAACAGCTAAAAGACAATTCTCACCCTACGAGTCACGGAGTGCAACCAATTGGTTTTGAATACAACATGGGATTTTGGATGTTATAATAAATGAGACGTCGATAGTGATCTGTGACACAAGGGAGACAAACGAGTCTTTTCCACGTCAACAACATATAATATATATAAGAAATAAGAATTGAAAGGGAGAAGGAATAGAAGAAAAAATGAGGTGACTTTATTTCCCTTGTGCTATCAAAAAGGGAAGAGTTTTCATTTGTCTATACAATATGTGCTACTGTACTGCTTTTCTACCTACAATTTTATTGTACTTAATGTTAGAGTTGTACAGGTGTTTGGTGTTTATTATTAATTAACTATAAATGTGAATGGCCTGTACTCGCCGGTATCGCAGGTTCTCTCCTTGGTAGTCAAAAACCCATTTTTGTAATGGGATGTGCATAAATTAATTTTTGTTGCTCCTGGTGTGGGCAAGTTACACGTAATAGTAATTAAAGTAATAATTTAATTAAAAATATTTAACATTTCCCATTTAGATAGCATATTTTTGAAGTAAAGTAGAAATTGAATTTTGCTAGAAATTAAAATGTAATGTAAAGCTAAATGTAAAGAAAATACAGTGCAGTGTATTGCAATAAGCGTATTGAAAAATTCAAAGTTGGATAATTTGTCCAAAGATCGTGCAGGATTAAAAGGTGACGACAACTTCCATGTTACACATTTTCATTTTCTTGTCGTCCAACAAGTTTGGGCAAATGAATCATAAATAAGGAATGAATGAAATTTTAATGTGATGAGAGAGAAGCTTATTATTCTTTGGTCGTTGTTGTTCAAAGGCTCCTGATGGCTTATTCGATAAAATGGCCTTTTCTTTAATGAACTTCCTATTACTTTTTTTTCATTTTTGCCCATTTGACAGCAGGTTTCACTTTTACCCCTTTTAACAAACAGCTTCAATTTATTCGCCTCCTCCCTTATTGCCTCACTCCCATTGATTGAAGTTTGTTTATTCAATTAAGTTAATAACTTGGGCAGATAGGTACACGTATATTATATATTAATTATTTTCATTATTATTAACCCCTTCACGCATTGAAATATATGGAAAATTAGTTGATTCAGCTGGGAGATTAAAATAAAAATTGTTCAATTACGCTGGAAAGGTTTGAGCGCTGTTAATTCATTCACATGGTGTCCAACGCTTTTTAATTATATCATTTTACGGGAAGGAAATTAGAGAGAATTACCTTCATTCGGGAAATTTTTGCATTGGAATTTGGTTCGTTGGTCAACTTTCAATTTTGTGCAAACAACACAGCGCTTTTTGGTACTCTTCTCCATGAAATGTCTCCCGCTGAAGCGTTCGTTCCCAATTGGTTTCCCCTTCAATTTGACGCCGATTTCAAGTAGGAGTTGCTTCACCAGGATGGTCCGGAATTTGAGAAATGAATTCTTTTTTCCCGTTGTGAGCGTTGAGAATGCAGTCGTCAATTAATTTCAATCCTAGTTTTTTGTGCCACTTCTTTGTCTTCCTTTGGACAGTGTAAAGCGCAGGTTGAGAGTCGGCGAGGTCAATGGCACGTGCTTGGTTGTTATAATGAATCACTGATTGAGGCTATATTTTGACAATTTTTCCCCTTCTTACACGAACCATCTTGTGATCAAGACATGTAGAGATCATCCTTACAATTCTTTTGTCTCGCCAGTACTCGATCTGTACACCGTCGCTGGCGAACACTTGGACTTCTCCCACTTTCATTTTTCCTTCAACTGCAGGTGTGTTCCTCCGGTTGGCTCTAAGAGTTCCCAAGACGTAGGTTTGTTCTTTTAACAACTTGAAAGCCAAAGTGGGACTTGTAAAGAAGTTATCAACAAGTAAACGGTGGTGTTTTCCAATATAAGGAGCAATCAAATCCAAGGTCACTGCTCCACCGTAGCCGAATTCTTTCATTGAATCAGGAAGCGTCTCGCCTTGACCGGAGTAAATGTGGAAATTGAGAAGAAATCCAGTTCGAACATCCCTTAGCGAATAAAATTTCACACCGAATCTTGCACGCTTCATAGAGTTGAATTGTTTAAAACATAAGCGTCCCTTGTGAAGTACCAATGAATCATCGATGTTTAATTCCGCATCAGAGATGAGTAGATTGGAAAAGTTCGTCATTCCCATTTCCCAAAATCTTGCAATTTTGTGTAGTTTAATTCGAAATCGGGGAGCTTCATTATTCTCAAAGTGAAGGAAAGTCTTGTTAATTGTCTTGTTAATTGCTTCTTTTTTATCCATTGGGCGTGATAAAAGTTTGTTTGATGAACAATCAAATCCAGCATGTCTTCAATAAACGTAGCCTTGAAACATTTGAGCTCAGAGTCCCTTTGTGAATGTGGAATTGTCCATCCAGACGCCAGATCTTCAAAAGGTTCGAAAAACGGTTTGTGTTTCTTGGTTCTTGTCCAAATCCAGTCGTTTACTGCAGCAAGTACTTGAGGTGGAACGTAGTCTGATTACAATAAAATATGTATTACAATTGAAATAATGAATTATAATAGAAATATAATTACCATCATTTTCATCTTCCTCTGAATCCAGTACTTCATATCCACCTTCATTCTCCTCATTGTCACTGTCACTTTCCAGGTCGGAAGATTCAATGTCTGACTCATCTGATTCTGAATCTAGTATTTAATTATTATTAAGCGGTGGAATTTTTGTTTTAATGCGATAATTTAATAATTTAATTATTATTTAATTATTTTATTTACCTGAAATATCTGAATTGCTCCCATCTTCCGAATTACCCCTTTGCACTGTATTAATTGTATCCGAATAAATCTGTATTTACTGAAGATTCTGTTGAATCCTGTGTTTGAGGTCGCACACGATTCATAATAAATTATTAAGCAGTAATAATTAATAATAATTAAGAAATCAAATTTTTTTTATTAAATTAGAAAATAAGTAATTTCAAAAGTAAAATGATCCAATAATAATAAAATAAGATCCAACAAACTTAAATACTTAAAGGTGATATATAAATAATTTGTTTGTTATAATTATAAATAACAATAATTTTGTGTTTATTAAAATTAGGGCTAAACTTAAAAAATGGTACCATTAATTTTATAAAAATTTATTATTTCCACTTTGATTTATTAGGTTGTACTAATAGTAGTTAATTGTTTTGTCGTATAGAATTTTAAATTAACACAGGAAGGAATGATAGAAAAAAATCCTTATATTGTCCCCACGCCATGCCGTTAGCTGACATTTTTTTATTTTTAAATTTTGCAATGTTTCCTTGCAGATAAAAATTGTAATTAACAATTAGATCTATAGAAATCTATAGAGATTAATATTGTTTTCTAATTGTTTCATAAAGGAGAAAACTTGGTATAAAGTTGATTATTAAAAACGTCAGCTAATGTTATAATATGGCGCTCACAATCAGACAATAACTATTAATAGCTAGATTTATAGTATACAGGTAGATCAGTTATTGAAGATAACTAACCAAGGAACCCACATTCAAACATTTCCTCAAAATTTATGGAGAAAATTGCCCATTTTTAACTCTTTCGTAATATTTCATTTAAACTAGAATTAAGTCTAATTGGTAGTCATTCTTGGCCGATATTAATTTATATTAAAAAGTTCATTCTCGAAATCTTTACCAGGAGTTTGAACAATCTGCCAGACTATTTACAGACGAATTTAGTTAATTGTTACTATTGATTGTTGTAAATCATATTTAATTAGATTAAAAGCACATTGAAGCACATTAATATACTCACACGCCGAAATCGAAATATTTTAAATAATGCTCTATCGGTGAGTTCAAGAGGACTTTTGGTCTAAGAAACTTTGTTGTAAAGCTCGATTTTGTTGTATTCCTTCAATTAAAATGGTCAAATCGGCCATATTTGGCAGTATACCATACTATACCTCATACTATACCATACTATTTATACCATGACAATATACTATAACTTTGAACGAGAGGCTTAATTATTTCCAGCGATACCAATTTAGTTTATTGTTATTATTACTTGTAGTATAACATATTTATGTATTTATTTTGTTTAAAACAACAATTTAATATATATTTTTAATTATAAAGCAAATAGAGATATGAAGATTAAAGTGAATTAAACTAGAAAACACTGCAATTAAATTAAATTAACTGAAATTATTTATTAAAATGTTCAAAGGATAAATGAAAAGAGTATGTTTGAATTTATCTTTGCATTACAACAATTAATAGTAACAATAAGCTAAATTCGTATAGTTGGAAATAATTAAGCGGTTCCTTCAAACTCACGTTACCTTTGGCCGTGAATGAGGAACTTCTCAATTATAATTTCCCCCTCTAATAACTAACTGTCTGTAAGGGCGAAATCCAATCGTCGGACATTTGAATAAACACACTTGTTTTCATTCATTCAATAACTATCAGATTCGTAATCACCATCGTAGATTTGGTAGAAAAACAATTAAGAAATACACTTGGCGGGCTGTGCCCGCCAACTCAACATATTCCAAATAATTCTTTAAATCACAAGTAGTATTTCATTCCTAAAGCAAACTCATCCATCAGGTGCAACATTGCAACCCGTTATTGGCCAATTAAGCAACATTTAGTATTTAAACAAAGTATACCACTAAATGTTTTAAATGAAGGTCTAATAAAGAAGTTATGTATTTAAAATCTTTTCTTTAAATTAAATTATTCAATGAGCATTTATATATTTTCGAAATAAAAAAAGGTCAGCTAACAGTGCACTGTTAGCTAACTATTTTTTATTTCACTGCAGTGTGGCGTGCAGACAATAGATTTGAATTATCCAATCTACTTGTTATAGTTCATTTAATGAATACATATTTTTAAATATTTATAATTTTTTAAGAATCTCAAAAAGGAATTTTCCAACTTTGAAAGAGCGTTAATCTGATTTAAAAGTAAGTAAAGAAAGCATGAAGGGAAAAGAGAGAATCGCTTTTTGCTTCATCGTGGGTATTTTCTCTCACAGTCAGCTATAATGATCGCTCAGGCAAGATTGGGGATCAGTGCCTCCCCTCGTTGGACGAATCCATGTTCCATGTATTTGATTGTACGCTCATTGTGGCAGCGCGGCGCAGCGCATATGAACTGAGGGGCGTTACTTGAGTTTTGGAGGGTCCACGTCGAAGGAGTTCGGACGGAAGGAGCGGTTGGGCAAAGGATATCCAGCGAAAAGAAACCATTAAATATACCATATATTTACGTAGGTATATATTTTGGCCAGACGCTCCTTCAGCCTCACATCGACACATAAGCGGATGGATTCGCCATTTTCTATACGCCAAATCATCAGCGAACTTTGTTGACCGATCAGAAGATCTTCACGTTTCTTAAATATTCACCCCAGGTAAAGTTCATTTACGTTACACGATTAATTTAAAACTTACATTGATTATTTACAAATTTTCAATATGGAATTGAATTATTCAATAATGGAATTTATTTCCATTATTGAATAATATGTATTTACATATTTTTCGTTGTTATTATTATATTTTTAATTAATTATGTATATATTTTTATGTATAATTATGTATATATAAAACCTGCAATATCATAAGATGATATTGCAGGTTTTCACCTATTTATTTAATTTGATTCTTTGAATGTTAATTAACAACATAAATCACTATTGGTTATTTTTATTTCGGAGGAAAATGTTAAATTTTAAAGTCAAACAAAATTCAACTAGGAGATGGAGATTACAAGTTGTCGATTATGAATATAATTCCTTAGATGAAATTCGTATTTGATCCAACTTTTTAATCTAATTTGTAAGTTTTTAACTATTTATGGAAATGCAATAAAATTTCCTTTTTATTAAATTATTCAAAATAGGCATCGACAAGAAAAATTATTTTCTGGACCAAAATTATACAAAATTAAATGATTATCGAGCTTGTGAAAATTTCATCTAATAAGTTACATTTGGTGTTATATACAAGCCCTTTATTTAATAAGTAAACATTGGGATAATGAAAATGATAAGGAAACCCATAGAAATTTTTGTTATTTTATACATGTGTTGATATTCCCTATGTTTACTTATTTCCTGGAGGCTTTGTATTTAACTGCAGAAATTGAAGTGGTAATCCTCCTTCATTTCACCTGACCAAGGACACATAGTTGCATTATTAATTATTAAAAATATTAAATAGGTAGGTGTTATGATAGGGCCTTTTTACATACATTTGGTTACTAAACCAATCCGTGCCTAATATCAGATCATACCAAATTATGTGTCTTATTGGTCTTATGCAAAATTCAAATTTACATTGGCAACATAGGGAAAATAATCAATTAATTTTTTAAACTATCTGAGTATCTTAAAATTCACGCAAAATCAGAAGTTCCAAGAAATCGTTTACTTATTAACTCTTTTGAAGAACAGGTCAACAATTCGAGTGTATTGGTCACAAGGGTTGCAACTTTCCCAAGTTTGTCGATTTATAAGAGAACTTTACGGCGAATCATGTGTGAGTGATAGAACTGTGAGCCGATGGATGTCCAAGTTATCATGAGGAAGGACTTCTGTTCAAAAGATATTTTCTACTGGACGACCAAGAAGTGCCAGAACTGAAGATACAATAAACGCTTGCTCCACGACAATGCTCGTTTTCATACATGTTAAATTGTTAAAGACAAATTGGACAGATTGGGAATCGAAACTCTTCCACACCCGCCTTATTCTCCAGACATTTCTCCATCTGAATTTCACTTATTTTCTCACATGAAAAGATTCTTAAGAGGTCAACGATTTGAAAACGAAGATGATTTAAAAACTGAAGTAAACAACTGGTTAGGATCTTGCACACCACAATTCTGGCAGGAAGGAATTTATAGATTGGAATCTCAGTGGAGAAAATGTTTTGAAAATAATGGAAATTACCTTTGATTTGTATCATACTTTAGTTAGATAATTGCTTCATGTTATAGAAATTGAGTTAAATAAATTTTTGCATTTCCATAAACACAATAAGACATAATATGGTATGATCTGATATGAGCATTTTGTTAATATTTTTAATAATTCAATTATGGAAAGGACAAATGTGATTAAACCAACAATAAAATTTGGTTTCTAGAGTATTGTGCTTGTGGCTTAAATTATATGTAATTTAAAAATATTTTTTGAAAATTATTATAGGGAATCACTTAATTATAATTTATTCCAAATTCTAATAAACTAATAATTTATTTTTTTCATTTTTAGACATGTGAATATAAAGATATCTTGTGAGAAGTTGAATCTGTTCTATTCATTATCATAATGGGTGCACAGCAACAATTCTCCCTTAAGTGGAATAATTATTCTCATCACATTGTAACAGCTTTCGATGTTCTTCGTGAGGATGAAGAACTAACAGATGTAACTCTTAGCTGTGAAGGGCAGAGAATCAGAGCTCACAAAGTTCTCTTGTCTGCTTGTTCTTCCTACTTTAAAGATACCTTCTCAGTATGGTCCATAGCTTTATTAGATAACTAATCACAGATAATACCCGAATTAAAAAAATTAATTTTGATAAATACATTAAAACAAATGCTTATTAGCATATATTTGAATTTTAGGAAAACCCATGTAAGCATCCCGTTGTAATTTTGAAGGGAGTGTCCTTCCAAGACCTTCAAGCTGTCGTTAAATTTATGTACAATGGACAAGTTAATGTGACCCAAGATCACTTGCAAAGTTTCCTTCAGACTGCGGAACTTTTAGAAATTAAAGGACTAACTGACATAAATGACAAAGCTTCGGCAATTAAGGTACATTAATATATTTTTTAAGTATATAAATTACACTTTTATTGAATATATCTTATTTTAACATAAATATTGAATATTGCTTTAATAATTTATATTGTAGAAAAAACTATTACCATTGTCTGTAAATACTGTACATGCTCGTTCAACGAATGCATCCAATACTGTTGAAGATATTTATAGGTATTACAAATACTAAAATTTATAAGCCACTATCCATTAATGAGCTCACACTTTTCAACGATTTTTGAACAACTATCCCCCAATTTAACACATTGTAATACTTTAGCCTACCCACGACCTACAATAGAAATGAGGTAAAATTTGTATGCTTGTGCGTTATACATATTTTAATTTCATTTAAAATACTTATAATTTATTCTTAAGTAATCTTAATTTTAGTAAATAATTGTAATTTTAATAAAATATCAGTATTTTATTTTGAATTAAAGATATTTAGGTATTAAGAAAGAATAAGCAATTCTCAACATATGATTGTGGAATTTTTTTGGAAAATATTTACAATTTGTTAGTACCTTGAAATTTTCTTAAATCTTACTTTCTATTTTTAAAGCAAATAATCGATTATTAAATATTTGTTCATATTAAAAATCTTGTAAATGCGAGCACACCTAATCCCGCACACCCTGTCTTCTTTATTAGTTTTTAACGTTGGTCCATGCCGTTCAGCGTTGAAGTGACCTCATTTATGGAGAGTGTAAAATTATCTCTCTCTTACATAATATATTTGTATATACCAAATTATATGTCTTATTGTGTTTATGGAGAAGCAAAAAAATTCAAAATATACTTAGGTAAATAAACAAGGATAACTAGGGAATCGGAAACTATCATCTTTGATTTTACTCGAATAGTCTTTAGGCTATTGATTAATTGATTGATTATTTCCCCTATGTTACAATGTAAATTTGAATTTTGCATAAGGCAAATAAGACACATAATCTGGTATGAACTTATATAGTTATGAACTTAGAACTTATAAATGATAATCGAAAAACGATATATTTACTAAAAATTGCTCTGTATACAAATCAGCCTCTGTTAAGTCCATAACTGTCCTTTTCAATCATTCATTAAATTCGGGTTTTATACATTCATTTAGGCCAGAAGTGAATTTGTGCTGTGTATCAATTAAAGCTGTGACATTCGGAATCTTCACAAATTACTGTACCTAATCGAGCCGGGAACACACTCGAGTTCGAACTAACCGCTTAGATATAACGCTACCGATTTAGTTAAATGTTAGTTTTAATTGTATTATAGCATATACATGCACAAATTAATGATTAAAAACAAACTGAACTTAAATATAATGAAATGGAGCAATTTGAATTATAATTAACTAAATTAACTTGAATGCACTGAAATAAATGGAGTATAATATAATTAATATTCAATTAATGAAGTCTTTTTAATCTGTTAAGAAAATGAGATATTTGAACTTTGCATTACTACAATCAGAAGTAACGATTTACTAACAATAAATCTTTACTTCTGATTGTAGTAATGCAAAGCGTTAGAAATATTTAAGCGGTTAGTTCAAACTCACGTGTGTTCCCGGCTCGAATAGAGTATAATAAATGATAATAATAATAACCTAATCTGTAATATATAAGTAGGCTAGTTATTTTAATGAATTAAGTTATTTATAATTTATTTAATTGTTCCTTATTGCGTGTGTATTAACGTGTGTATAAAAATATACACACGTTAAACTTTAAAACTTGAATTGCGATTTGTTTGTCATTGGTGAGCTGGATACATTGTTAAAACTTGATTTTATATCTCTTATTTATATCAAAATCAAATTATGGTTTTTTTAAATAAATGAATTTGAATAATGCCCCAAATCAACAATTAGCGTGCGAACAAAAATAAAAAATAAAAAAATTACTTTGCAAAATTGTTCAAAGTATATAGTTTATTGTTATTGTTGTGAAACGATATAGGTAAACCTTATACTTTTTCATTTTGTAAAGTAAAAAGTTGATTTGATGCAATGGTCCCCAGATTTAAGAATAAGAATGAGTTTAAGAATTTGAGGTCAGCTCATCAATTAATTTATCATTTTTTGATTTTTTTTCCAGCATTTTATAAAAAAGTTAATTGATGATTTATAGAAAAGTTCAGTTATGTGGAATACAAAAGGCGATTTATTATTTTCAAGTTCATTAAAAAAATAATGTTATTAATCAAACTTTCTCCATTAAAAAGAAAAAGGGATCCACAAAGTCAGATTAATGAAAAAAATTGTGGTATTGGACCCGAAGGAAAACCTAATTCAACAAATAGCGGACAAAACATATCTTGCATTTTACATAGTTTAACTACCACTTCAGCTTCTACACCAGATGAAACCGAGATTTATGAAAATGTTATCATGAAATTTGAAGAGATTAATAACGAAGATTATGAAAAAAATAACCAATCTGAGGATAACGAAGGGCCAATGGAAATTCTCGGGATCGAAAGCTCTAACAAAAGTAATTTACCATTAGATAAACCGAATTAAGTTGGGATTCATTTAAACATTTCACAGTTTTGGAGAAACTACAAAAGAATGAAATAAAATTTACAATAAACATTGATTACATGGGCTATTAAATTATTTATTTGAAATATTACTACATTAATTTAAAAGTTAAATTTTCTCCATTAATTTAGTTGAAATGTTTCAATGTAACCAAAGTGTTTTCGAATGTCTAATATACTGGGTGTCAAGAAACTAAACTACTCATTAAGTGTGAGGAAACTGCTTAAGTTAGAACATTGTGCTATACACCATTCGAAAGAGCGTGAAAAATTGCATTAGATTCATAAATAACAGATCGATATTATAAAGTTTGAATTTTTAATGAGCAGTTAAATGAAATTAATAACATATAAATAATAAAACAACTTTACTTTTCATTTCAGCGCCTAGCTATTCCTTTCTTTAAATGAACGTTTTAATTTTTTCCAATTAACCCCTCGTTAAAAATTTAAACCTTGAGATATCAATCTGAAAATAATTTCTATCGTGTAACTTTTTATGCTCTTTCAAATGGTATATAACACGATTTTCTTGAACCACCTGGGTACTTTAGTTTCTTGACACCCTATATATATATAATCAATCCAATATAATGTTTTATACTCTTATACACCGCGTTTTTTAAGTAAGGACATATAGGACAAAAAATAGAATCTGAAAATTAAATGTAATTATATGAACTTCCTTTATCAATTTTACAAAAATGAATTCACTTTCCTTATCTTTTTAATGGAAAGGCTCAATGGAGCTCAATTCAAACATTTGTTTTAGTAAAGAACTATCTATTAATACGTTGTTTAAATTGATATTCTTATAGTAACTATACTATTCTTATATATCCTTACTTAAAACACGGTCTGTATAAGATATGTGAGTATGCATCAAAGATTGTAATCAAAAATTGACTTGTCATATTGAACATTTATCAATTTGAATCCCCATCATAAATAAAAATATTTAAAAATAATTTATTGTAATATTTTTAGACTTTAAAATGAAATAATAACTAGAGACGCCGTTTTTCGAGTACATATTACTTACCGTATTGGTCCGATTTTTATCCCCGAATATAATTAAAAATATTACCTCTGACCCCAGGATATAAATCGGACACCGGATATATTTAAAATAAATTAGGACGTCAACCCATTTTTTAATAAATAGATTTTAGTTTAGGTATATATTGATATATGGAATATACCCACGTACTGATGGTGAGACAAATTCTGTCGATCCTGATCGAATTGGTAGTTTGTTTGATGCTTGTGATTATTCATGAGCAGAACTGATGTAACGATAGAAAATGTATAAAGCATATCATTTATGAGGATTCATAATTCGTTTGATAGGTTATCAGATTTCCCAGGATTGTCTTTTTTGTTGTGATCTACTAAGATAGTATTTCTCCAATGATGTGAAGACTCTCATGTTTAATATACTACACATCGAATTTTCAGACAAGTAATTAATATTGTCTTGAAATTGTTCACTTGTTAATATGCCAAGTCCAATTTTTTTACCTTGAATTGTTTCTTATTAGATTTTTTATCGTATAAAATTTCCGATTTAATGCAATACTTGATATTTAAATTAATGTTTAATTTTTAGAAACCGCAATAACAGATTCATTGGATGAAATTGGATCTGGAAATCAACATAGAATAAAAATGAATGATATAATCATAGCAGATTCTTCTCAAGGTTACAATTTTTAAAAGTATTTTTTTGTTTATGTAATATCGAATTTAATATAATTTATAATGTTGAGATTAGATTGTACAGGGTGGGCCATAAACATCTTTCCTTTTAAATAAATAATTGTATAAAAAAGAAAGATACTTATGGCCCTGAAAGATACTGTGTACTACACAGTATACTGTATACAGTACCCATACTACTGTACCTAGGTATACATTAGAGCAAGTCAGATTTCTGTGTTGACTTTTTTAATAAATACATTGAAATGATCTTTGACAATTAACATTTTTTAAAAGTTTTTACTTAATAATGCGAAAATGAGGTCAACACAGTGTTATCCATTATGAAGTTGACATAGGAGAAATTAAAATGAATTAGTTACTTTAGCTAATTCTCAAATAAACAAAAAATATAATTTCGAAAAATAAAATGTGAAATTAAAAAGAGGATTTACAACAATGAATCACTAAAACGTGTCGGAACATTGTAATTCAAACATTCGACCATATCGAGATGGATTGAAACTATAAGCGTCTCAAAATGATACGCTAATTCGATTGTTAAAATTAAAATTAACAGTTTTGTTTATTTGAGAATTATCCAAAGTTACTAACTCAATTTCATTTCTCCTAAGTACCTGTAAATTTCATAATGGATTAAACTCTATAAAGATTTCAATTGTATGTTGCGTGAGAAATAAAATTGAATGATTTTTAACGTTCATTTAAATATTAATTATAAAAAATTCTAATTATTAATATAATAGCTATAATAAATTCAAAATTAATATAAAATACAGAACGTGGGAAATCCAGATCTACAAAAAAAAGAAAGTTGACTGGTGATGATGATTTCGAATTTCTTCAGCAACAAGAATCTGAGAATTATAATTTGAATTATGAAATGGTTGAAGAGAATGATGAAGAAGACGATGACACAGAAGCTGATATGGAACCATATTATGAAGAAGATTATGAAGAAGGCTTTCCTGAGCCATTAGACGTGAAAGCAACAAAACAACAATTTCAGTTTTATCCGAACCATCGAGAACAGAAATCCTCTGTGTCTCTCAAGCCCCTCCCAAAACTTGTAAAAGCTTCATCGCTGAATTTAGCCAAGGTCAGAGATCTTGGAAGACAATTAACAACGACTCCCAACTTCTCCTTCTCGGGAGAACTCAGCAAGAGAGCAAAGAAAGACCACATTGTTAGCCTGAAGGAAGAAAAGAGAGATCCGGGAGGTGTTTTAGGTGAGATGGGCGGACCTTTTGTATGTGATCTATGTGGGAAAAAGTATCAACATCATCGGTCGCTCAATGACCATAGAAAATTCCACACTGGAGCCACTACCTGCCCAGTATGTCATAAAGCATTCAGCAAAGTAGCAAATATGCGTGGTATGTTTATTATTCAATATACAGTAATAAAATATTTGATTTCATTCATGGTAACCCACCTATTTTTATAATAATTTACCGTTAAAATATGTATAATTTATATTTTACAAAGTGAGGTACTCTTTATCTCGGATAACTTCGCAACCCCTATAATTTTAAACTAATAGCAACGTTTAATTGTTGCTATACTTTAACATACGTTTCTATTAGTTTAATTAAATTGGAGAATTGTAGAGTTTGCGAAGTTATCCAGGATAAGCAGTAGCATTTTATAAAATGAGATGGCTCAAATTAATTTGACATTTTTCTAATGAATCAATCACAATTTTAAAAGTTCAAATTTTTTCTTCACACTTATAATATTGTTAATAAATTATATTGCACCAGGGAGCGACAAAAAATGTCTTTTTCTATATACTTGGTTGTTATTTACATGATCCCAAATGAAAAAATCGAGAGGCTTAATGCTTTCAAAGCGTTAATCGAAATACCCGTTGCTAAGTATAAATGAAGTTTCGAGCCTTTCAAATATGGTTTGTCACCCTGCTCTGTATTGAAGCAAATGTGGTTTAAAATCGCAAATTAAAATTATTATTCTAGTTGCATTATGCATTAATGGTAATTTATATATATAAAATTTGACGAAAGTAGTTTGTAAACAACACATCGTCCCTTTCTTCTAGTCCCTTCTGGTTTATTCTCGTCCCCTTCTCCTGGTCCAATATATTAGTGTACTTGCTTGTGCCATACAACCTGTGCACTTTTACATTACATTAATTTTATTTTACGCTAAGCTTCATCTTTTAAGTTTTGTCTCACTTATAATCTATATCTTATAATGATTTAAAGTACCAATTGGGATTCAAATATAACGGGTTGAGAAATGGCGGATATAAACCTAAAAGTACTCAAAATTTACCCTTTCAAGAAACGAGACATTTCCGATATATTCTTAACGTTCTATTAAATTTTTGTTAACCTGAATATATTTTTAGTAAAGCTATATAGTACAAATTCTCAGTTAATCAGTTTCGCCTGTGCGAATAAGAAAAAGAATCATATGCCAAAAACAATATCACATTTTAATCTCTATATTATAAGGTTTAATTTGATTTATTACATTTGGAAAAAGACCCTAAACTTTTTTACAAATCTCATTTTTAAAGTGCACAAATGGTGTTGCAGAAGGCAGACCTATGTATAAGAAAAATTTGGATATTAATAATTAAAAAAATTCTCAATAAAATATAATGAAAATATTTGTAAAATTTTGAAAATATTTTTTATTTTATTCTAGCTCATTTTTCGGCCCAGCATTTAAAACCCGAGAACGACGAAACTTCTTTCTCTTCATAATACATAACAGCAAATAAACATATGTATATATAATATATATGTATGCACAACATTAAATAAACTTATATATAATATATAACATATTTATCAATATCCACTTATTTAAGTCTTTTTTGTTTGTAGTATATATGTATCTATATAAATGCTATCGAATTTAAATTTCTTTTGATTTTATATATTCTGTATTTATAAATATAAATAAGATTCGCATTCCTAATTATGCCCTTTACTTGACTTTCTAACATTTTAATTTTTTGCCTTTGAATGAAAAGTAACAAATTTTGAAAATTAAACGGAAATGTGAAAATTTAAACAAATGAATAAAAGTGAATTTTATACTCTAAAATTGTTCACATTTTTAATTGAAATAAAATAAACTCGTTTTATATTGCCGTGTGATATTATTTCATATAGGGTCATGCTACAAGTCGGGAACGTTAACAGGAGCGTTCCCGGGAACGTTGCCAGTTCCGGAAACGTTTTCATGCCATTTATAAGGTTCCAGGGAGCGCTGATGGGAACGCATGAATAGGGATAAATAGGAACGTTCCCAATGGAGGGAGTGAGGTTTCCTCAGAGCGTTCCCGGGAATTAGCTGCCATAATCAGTACATTTCCAAATCCCTCAGAGTCCGCCTTCTCTTTATTATATGAATATTTTAAAATAAAGGAAATCGAAAATGAATTTTATTTATTATATTTTATGTAAATAATTGTTTTCATGATTTTTCTCGTCCAAACTATTAATGATTAACGTTTAAATATTAAATTTTATTAAAAATCATTTAAAATGCCTAGAAAATATAGGTTATCACTAAATGTTAACATTGTCAAAACTTCCTTTTGATATTTATTCATTTATAATAACATTTAATTCATAACGTGTATTTACACAACTTGTCTTTGATTGGGTTCATTAATTGTAGATGGTGAGAGGGAAACAAAGGAAATGGCTTTGGGGTTGTCTACCGAAACCCTACTTCGTTCAACGACTGATTTCTTTTTTTTTCTCCGTTTTTTCTCTTTTTTTTTGCCATCAATATCATCCAGATCAGGGTTAAATTCAACGTTATATGAAGAACTTGTCTTCAATGCTGACTTTAATGGACTAGGAAGGTGTGAGGAAGAATGACGACTTTCATAATCATGATTTTCATATTTTTGAACGTACTCCATCGAGAAATTATTGTGTTGACATAAATTATCAGTTTGATTTTGAAAATCACTAACAGGGAATTGAGTGTTTTTTCGAAAAATTGTATCATCTGGAGAAAAGGAAGATTTTCTCCCATCAGTAACTGGTGAAATTTGATTATTACTCATGTCATTTTCATTAGAATGTTGAAATTCTATCCTTCCGCTTAGTTCTGGACTTATTACACGATTCTTATTTAGCTGATCCGTGCCCATTGCTGCTATTGAACCCCTCCTTCCATGAGCAATTATTTTTATTGCTGGAACTGGTCCAATTGGTCCTGTAGGTTGACCATCTTGAGTTGCCATTAGCTTATCCATATCATGTTTGTCTCCATATAAATAAAATCCTTGATTTCCAGCTTCAAGTTCTTTTCCCAGTCCGCTATATCCAGCTACCTAATTAAATTATTGATTTGATTAAAATTTGTTAAAAAATATCCAATCTTGGTTAAAATATATAACTGACTACAATTATACTGCGTTTCACGTATCCGCCATATATGGATATGGATTGGATATGGATTGGATATGGATCGGACCCAGGACCAATCCGCCAATATGGATATGGATTGGATATGGATCGGACCAGGACCAATCCGCCAATATGGATATGGATTGGATATGGATCGGACCAGGACCAATCCGCCAATATGGATATGGATTGGATATGGATCGGACCAGGACCAATTCGCCAATATTGATATGGATTGGATATGGATACCGATTGGGCATAATGCATATGGATACCATATGGATATCCATATGCATTAAATGGATTGACTAAATATTAAAATCCGAGTAAATAATATAAGAAAAGTATTATTAACTCAAAAAATATACAACATTTTGTGTTTTTAATTGAATATTTAATTAATATTACTGAAGAAGACTAATATTATGACTTTATTTTGTGTATTTTTTAATTTAATTAAGGAATCCAAACAAAATAATGTATTCATAAGTGTATATGGATGAAATGGATACGGATTGGATTTGATATGGATCCAATCCATATAAACGGATACGGATACGGACTGACCATCCATCCAATCCATATAAATATTGGTGGATTGGATCAGACGGATTGACCAATATCCAATCCATATAAATATTGGTGGATT